>CAUYQV010175080.1:0-15177 GCA_963574575.1 Galagoides demidoff | reverse complement strand
CCATTTTTTGGTTGCAGCCATCATTGTTGTTTGGCGGGCCCGGGCTGGGGATTTGAACCTGCCACCTTAGGTGTATGTGGCTGGTGCCTTAGCCGATTGAGCCACAGGCGCCGAGCCGGGAGGAATTTTTCTTTCTAGCATGTTCTAATAATTTTTTAAGGCTATTAGTAAGCATCTTGGTCCACTAGCTGCTGGCATGGATTTCCAGCTGGAAAGAGAGTCTTTCTGAGAGCCAAATGAAGGTTTTGTTCCAGAGGTCAATGCTCAGGGTGAAGGTGCTCAAAAGATTTCTTTTTTATTCTTTGTGTCTGGGGCAGATCAAGGCCATTATTTGGAATCTAGGCTGTGGCATTAAAAAAAAAAATAGTATTCCTTCAACAACAGTAATCTATTTCCTTCTTTGCCCTGAGGACACCCATGCGATTGCCCAAGAACATGTGAAAAGGGCCTGTCAGCCTCGCAATGTATAACTTGCCCCATTTGTAACAACTCTGAAGACTCATTGGGTTCATTTTTTGGTTTGTGTTTCATTTTGACAAATCACTCAGAAGGCTGCCAGAGATAACAATCTCTCTTGAGAAAACAAATATTTCATGTCATTGCTTTCTTCCCAGATGGAAATTCTGGATCATTACAATTTTGTGTAATGTCCTTTTAAACTCAACCTCTGCAATTTGCCCCGTGTATTAACAGAAAGAATTTTTAACAGCTGTCTTCATGTTGGCACCGGGTTCCAGTCCCTCTCAGCAGCACTGAGTTCTCTTGCTCCTGTTCAAGCATCCTGGTGTCCTGGTCTGCACCAAGACGGGATGTCAGCAACTCTTTGGTCTGGTCTACACAGGGGTATCAAACACACCCAAGTAAATTCAATATTCGCTTATCTGCGTGGACAACTGTGTGCTGGTAACCTGAATGACAATGTGATAGTTTGATTCAGATTTAATTGTTGAGATAGACAAAAGGTTCTGTTGATTATCTCATGATCTTTCAGGCATGACGGGAAGTTGTTTCTGCATGGCTTCAACCATGATTGAACAAAAAGACATCTCAAATGCTATTAGAGCAAATGGGCTATGCCAGAACGTTACCCCATTACTCCATGCAGACGCACAATTCTAAATAATAACAACTTCTCTCATTATGGAGTGTTTACTCTGGTGCCAGACATGAACCCACTCAGTGGTTTCACATGAATGGCCTTAGTGAACGCTTACAATGACCCTGTAATGTTGGTACTATTTTTAATACTACCTTATAGATGGAGAAACTGAAACACACAGAAGTTAAGTAATGTGCATATATCCAAAATGATACAGTTGGTAAGTGACAGAGTCAGGATTTGAAACACTAATTGTCCCACTTGTCTGTAAACACTCATCTCGATGGCCCAAAGTGAAGTGATCATGAAAACAATCCCTAACACTTTTGGGATCGCCACATGTTCTGGTAAAGTAAAGCTACGTGATCCAGGTAATGGGGTCAGTGTTTCACGTCACGCCACTGTGCAGCCTCAACTTCATCTCCCACGTGCTGAGTCCTTTGTCTTTTCTATTTTGAGCAGCAGAAAAACCCTAGGTGGCCCACCTTATAGGACTCTTATCATCAGAGCTATCCAATCTAGAGGGGAATCTGTAGCTTTAGGAGGGAAAGTCTGACTTCTGTAGGATCTTTATACAGATGCCACTCTGTCAACTCCTATCGCTTGAGGCATAGGAAGGTAAGAGCAGGTCTTATAGCATTCGCTGCATTTCTCTCATGCCTCCACTAGCAAATCAATGGTTTAACTTTCCACTCAGGGCTGCACTCTCTTATTATAGGAATGAACTTTGAGTGACTTTAAGCAATTCACTCCCTGGAGAGTTAGTTTCCTTATCTATGTAATGGGTGTAGAAATACAGACTTTTGAATGTTATAGCAAAAGAACAAAAATCAACTGGCAAACACCTACTGATTTTAGTAAGTGTTTAGGCATACTCAGTGTCTAAAGCTGACTGATGAGTCTATCATCAGAATCTCAACAATTGTCAGCTGTACTTACAGAAACGAACATCCATTTCTTTGCTAATGTGGTTTCTTAATGGTTTGATTGCCTGGCTTTGATTATTGTAATCAATTCAGCTTCATTTAGGAATATTGCATTCTTCATGCAGCAGTGTCCATAGTTCGAGAGAAAAGAACTCTGAAGTAGTATCTTCCCTCTGTCCCCCTCCCTAGAGTATAACTTCTGTGAGGCCAAGAAATTGTGTTTAATTTGTTCATTTGTCACAAATATCTGGCACATAATAGGTGCTCAAAAGTTATCTAATGAGTAAATGAATTTATTAAAGTACATATCCAGATGGTAAGACAAATTAAACTATTTTTGCTGTTGGCCTTTGGAGTCACAAGATTCTGGGTTAGAATCCTAGGTGAGTTTATCAGTTGTGTAACCCACAAATCCTTGAGTACTTTGCATTCGCAAATTAAAGATGGAACATGTATTGAATTGACAAGGCAAGTAACTATGAGGATTAGTAGGTCCTATAGGCAAAGCGCCTGGCCTGTGCAGAGTGCCCAGGGGAAGCTTCTAAATGTTAGCTCCTGCCCATCTGTGGATCTGAAAGCACTGCCCAACCTTAGATATGTACAACAGGCAGGTAAAGTATTGCCTTCATTTTGCCAAAGGATTAAAAAAGAGACAGAGAGAAAGAGAAATGTGACGTGCCAAGGACTATTTGGAAAGCTGGCTACTTAGCTACAGTTACTGCTGGCTTGCCCCCATCTGCGGGATGCCTACAGATGGCTTGGAATTTAGCATATACTTTGGGACGTTGAGAGAGGTGATTATAAACAGCCTCCTTGTATCTTTGCTGTAACCTTCAGCGATGAGGAAGCAACATAGGTTATCAGCCCTAGCCTGGAGATTCTTCCCATCTGAGAGTGGGGGAGCGGGTGCCTAGGGATCAGAAGAAACAACACGAGAGCGAGTGTCAACATGCTCCATGACTTCAAATTGTTATTTATAGCCCGCTGCGTTGGTCACAGCAATTTCCATTGCAACTTTCCTCTGGAATTTCTCAGCTTGGGAAATGGCAGCTTCAAAGTCTCCTGTCTTAAAGAAAACTGAGACTGACCTTTCGCTGACAGCGTGTTGGAGTTTTAGGGAGGAGGCAGGCCCCTGACTCTGGATAAACAGCTCCATATTGTGGTGTGGGCTTGTGTTGCCTTTTGCCTCCGTGCTGTAGGGGATGCTGGGTTTAGGGGAGGCTGGAAAGGGCGGATTTACCCATATGTTTGCAAGGCGACCTTACGCGTTCCAGCGAAAAGTCCCAGTCCCAGCCAAAGAGAAGCATGTATGTACAGCATATTAAACTCTTACTGGGATGGGACGGTATAGAGGAGGGGAAGGGAGAGGGACAGATAACAGAAACTGATGTTTCCAAGGAAAGCTAGTTTGCCTGTCACCAGTACCATCCGTGCACTGGCTGCATGACTAAAGAGGAAACTGAGGCGTCTTGGCAGAACTCTTCCCTCGGGTTTTGCAAAATATGCCTCTAGTGTGGTGGGAAACTCTCTGAGCGATCACGTCAATGCCATCAATGCCACTCATGCTCCATTCCTATATTAACCATGTAGCCATCTGCTTAAAAGGCTCCTGTTTTTAATTGGGACACATCTCAAGCAAAATGCTTACAAAGCATATTGAATAAAAATGTTCCTGATTATGAAGGACTGGGGCAGTGAGGGTGACTCGATTCTTCCATTCTGCTATTACTTGGGTGGACTTGGCCATAGCAACACCTCAAGGACAGAGTGATGAGTTAGTGGAAGAAGCAGGGACCATGCTCAGGGTAGGGAGAGATCAGTCAGACGCTGGGGATGGAAAGGTCCCTCCAGAAGGTCTGGAAGAGAAGAAAGAAGAGCACATCAGTGTGAGACATAGACAGGCATCTAGAACAACAGAGCTCTGACTCACAGACGAGGAGGCTCAGCCAGGCCCCCGGCCAGGGGGCTCTGCTTCATTTCTTCACAACAGAGTCCCAGCCAACAAGATGGGCTTTGGGCAGGGCTCAAAGCCTAGAGGCAGGCAGAGCTGGTCTATAGGCACTGTGAGGAAGGCTGCTGTCATGTAGACATCTATATCTGGGGGCCAAGGACCGTGCCCGATATGAACATGCACCTAATATTTGTTGGCTGAACAAATGGAAGAAAACAAAGCAAAAGTCAAGCGAGGCCTTCCAGACTGAGCTACTACGAGGGTAGGGCGGGCGTTAGTGGTGTGGGCTCTGCTTAGAATAATGATGCTTAGCGGGTCTGAAGCAGAACAGCCCCCTAAGTTCAAACCCCACCAGTGAGTGGGCTGAGGTTGAGGACTACATGCCGTCCATGTCATGACTGCCTCACAAACTACAAGAGGCAAGGCCTTCGGTTAGAAAGGGGCACCAGTGACCCCATGCCAAGGAACTGGCAGAGGTTGACATCTATAGGTAAACTCTGGAGTTGTCTCTGTGAAGGGGGTTTCACTGCCTTAGTCGACATCCTCCTTGGGACTCAAATACAGGGACACTCAGGTTACCCACACAGCTTGATAGATGTAGAGAATTTGAAATCTGGGAGAGGTTTTGAAGTCCATTTAATGCAACCTCATTATCATATAAACAAGGAAATCGGGACCAAAGGAAGATAAATTCTTGCTGGTCAGGGTCCACAGTATTTTCTCCTTTTTAAAATTTTTTTATATGATTTTTATTTTATTTTGTGACCTTACTGGACTATAAACTCCCCCCAAGGAAACTATCTTTATGATATCACAGTCTCAAATACACATGGCACAATTCTATGGACAAACTGTCCAAACATGCTTTGGGCTGACAATGGAATGAGGGAGCACTAAGTAAAGGCCAATATGTTTTAAAAGACAAGCGAGTTGTTTCGAAACATTCAGAGTCCCTACATACTGAGAACGCGCCTGAGAGCACAGTGCCGCCGTTCTTCCTCTCATGCATGTCCAATTTTCAAGATTTAGGACTTGTTCCGAGTAAAAGTTGTATTTCAGGTAATGCTGCCTCTGCTCTGGTGCCTGGTAATGGAAGCCCTGTGGACATAACCCCTAGGGGTTTATTATTTCTCAGGGCGAGGGATTCAAACCTGGGCAGGGAGGGCTTTCCCATCTTAATTTACAGGGTCCATGCACGAGAATAGTCATGATAAGTTCTTTTAAAATGGGAATTCCGTATTTGAGAAAGAAAATGTGCCATGAAAGCCACACTGGGTAATTGTCTTTAGCACACTGGCTGGATACCAGGAGTGAGCGTACCTCATAGTCACCTAAGGAAGTTCTCTAAAAGCACATGTCCAGGCCCAACTATAAACTTACTTCAGGGATGGAGGCTAAGCCCGTTTATTTTGAAGACGCTCCCCTGGGGATTTTGGTGTATTCTCTGATAAACTAACCAATTGCATTAGAAGAAGAAACCAAATTATCAGAAAGTAACCCTTTAGCACTCTGCCAGGGAAGGTGAAATTTCCTGTGTAAGTTTGAATGTTTGATGATCTTCACCCACTCTCACCCCTTACTCTCGATCAGGATCCAAACAGTCTCTTCTACACCCTGAGATTATTCTCACAAAGGATCTGGTAAAGCCACTGTAGATAACTGATAGGGCTTAATATTACTCACATTATAGGACTAACTGCATTTTTTTCTTTGATACAGGGTCTCTCTGTTGTCCTGGCTAGAGTGTAGTGGCATCATCTCAGCTAACTGCAACCTCAAATTCCTGGGCTCAAAAGAGCCTTCTGCCTCAGCCTCCCAAGTAACTAGGACTATAGACATGCATGACCAGGCCCAGCTAATTTTTCTATTTCTTGTAGGGAGGGTGTCTTGATTTCGCTAAGGCTGGTCTCAAACTCCTAACTGCAGTGATCCTCCCAGCTTGGTGTCCCAAAGTTGTATTTTTTTTCTTTGAAATAGTAATACAGCTGTAAATGCAGAGGTGACCTCCATTGGCTAGAACAGGGTTTCTCAACCTTGGCATTGCTGACATCTTGGGCTGGGTAATTCTTTGTCACAGAAGCTTCCCTGCTGTCTGTCTACTAGATGCTGGTAGCACCTCCTATGTTGTCTCCAGAAATTGCCAAATATCCCCTGGGGGACAAAATTGTCCCAACTAGAGAATCACTGGACTTGAAAGCAAAGCAATATGGTAGGTGCTAGAGTGCTTAGTGTACAAAGATCAACACTATAGGAATTCAGAAATGGGAAAAACCGGGGTGGGCTAAACTATTTGGGGGAATCCACGCGAGAGGCAGACCCTGAAGGACTTGGGTTAATAAGAGGGGGATATTATTACCTTCGTTCACTTTTTTGTACTCTACTTGCAGAGTTAATTGAATTTTAACTAGGGTCAAAAGATAATGATTCTAATTACAGAAATTTAGGTCTCAGTTTATAGATGAAGTATTTGGAGAACTGGAGAGACTTTTTAGTGTCCCCAAATCCAGGCACAGAGAGCACTCATCTAGGAATAAAACTAGCACCAAGGAAGCAAACCCTGGTCAGAAGAGGCCCAGGGATACTGGGAGCCAGCCAGGCAAAGTCTAGTAACCCAGTGGCAGAAGGAGCAAAAGATGCCTTGTTTGTCAGAGTCGGCGTCTCTGTAGAAACAGTCACTGTTCAGAAATAATGTTGCTGTTTGTTCAAAATAATAAAAAACAACAACTACATGAAGGGTGCAGCGCCAGCAGGCCAAAAGGACCTCTGCCAGGAGACGTTTCTGAAATCTGAAGGTGTGCGTAGGGGCAGCCTAAATGCTGTGGTTAATTTTTAACTTCCCCACTGGTGAGTCCTGAATTAGAGGACAGTGTTTCTATGGTGTCAAGCGATATTCCTGCTCAGGCTAGGGTGTCACCCCACAGGCACCAGGTGAGTAATGCTCTGGGTGGTGGCACCATTGTAATCCTCTGCCGTATCCCCGAGGGCCCAGTTCTAATTACACCAGGATCCAGTGTTTTATGCTTGTCCTGGGTGACACGTTTCCTTCCTGCTACCTTTCCATTGTTCTAGCCTCCTCTTAGTTGCAGTGTGGCTGGGACTACAGTTTCACATTATTAACTCATTGCCATGGTTTCCATTTGGTGTGCGATGATGTCACAGCTGATGAGGAATAGAGCTTCCTTTTTTCTCTGATTATAGCCTGCTACGCTTCTCTTTTCACGCTGTATAATGCATCGAATGCTCACAGCAATCAGTTCTCTTTCAAATGGCTTCTGCCTTTCACTGGACATGTGATTTCCAATTGATCACAGAGTGAGGGCTGAGCCAAAATGAAAACTGGAGCATGCAGGATCCACGGTTGGCATCCAGAGGCAGCTTAAGTTCATTATCACGCAGACAACCTCGGGCACAGGCACAGGGAGATTATCAATTCTGTATCTTTGGGGAGTTTTGTTATTATGCAAATAGAGAACTTTTAAAATAAAGGTAAGTAAAAAGACATAATAAAAACCCCAATCCTTGTCCTCCCACCACATAGAGATAACCACTGTCAGCATTTGCACTCATATTTTGGGTTTATTTTATACACATGTGTAGCAGGGATGGGGACTTCCTAAATGGAGATGGGGTTAGTGGATACGTCCTCAACCTCAACCAGACATATATCTATGTTTTGTTACCCATATGCATAAGGACTTTAGATTTCTAGATGAAGGGGGAAGGAGAAAGGAAGCAATATACATAGATACCTGGGGGAAAGAGAAGACAACAGTAGAGGTTGTGAAATGGGGCACCTTCTTCTAGGTCTCAGTGAATGACTCTGAACCACCATGGAAAGAGGGGGTTAGAAAGGCTGAGGTGCTGGGCTGGATGCAGTGGCTCATGCCTGTAATCCTAGCACTCTGGGAGGCCAAGGCAGGAGGATCACTTAGCTCAGGAGTTAGAGACCAACCTGAGCAAAAGCAAGACCCCCATCTCTGCCAAAATAGAAAAATCAGCTGGGTGTGCTGGCGTGCACCTGTAGTTTCAGCTACTCGGAAGGCTGAGGAAGGAGGATCACTTAGGCCCAGGAATTTGAACTTGTAGCAAGCTGTGATAATGCCACTGCACCACTCTGGCTTGGGTGACCCAGTGAGACCCTGTCTAAGAAAGAAAGGAAGCATCAGGTGCTGAAGGAGCTGAGGGAGCTAGTTCTGGTGAGACTTTGAGACTCAGAGCAAAAGCAGCTGTGCTATAGTGGCCTAGGGAGCGAAGCAGGACCCGGGATAGATTCCACCACTAACCACCATGAACTGAGTGGCACAGGAGGGAATTGCCTTTTGGATTTCTCTGGATTTCTCTGATGGGACGTCTCACAGGCCTTTCATCTTCCACGTGTCCTAACCTACACTCAGATCATCCTCTTACTAAATTCATTTCCCTGCTGTAACTGTCACTTACAGTTGTGTAAGCCACACGTGTGGGAATCATCCTAGTCTTTTCCCTCCCTTCGTCCTCCACATCCCATTGGTCATCAGGGCTCCAATTATTTCTTGTATTTATCACTACTGCCACTGTCCTAGACCAGGACAGCATCATCTGGTCACCTGGATTGTTTTATATATTCCTAGAAAGTATGCCAGCCTTCAGCCTGGGTCACCTCTGTCCTTCCTCCCCAGTGCTTTGGTGTGATCCTTCTAACACAAAAATGGGACCATGTCACTCTGCTGCTCAAATGAAGTTGGTGGCCCCCTCATCTATGCTGCCTGGAATGCAAGACTCTTTACAGGCAGCCTTAAAGGACATACAGCCTTATCATTCCTCCTCAGCTCACCTCTGCATCCTACTTACCCTTCACTTTCAGAACATGCCACATTTTCCTCCCCCCCCCAATATGTACCTTCTTCTGCTTATCCTCCTAAAAACCACTCTTTTCAAAAATTTTCATTTCCAGGGTTTTTCATCTTTTACATCATCTCTGATTCCCCAAGGGAGATTTAAGTCCCCCCTTTCCACGTTTTTCTTGTAGCGTGTTCAGATTTCACCTCAGCTCCTTCACATTCTACTGCAGCTCTGGGTTAGTGAGACTATGTCAGCCCCTTAAGAAAAGGGACAAGCCTTTTGATCTTGATGTCCCCAGCACTTAGTACTGTGCTTAGCGACACTAGCTGCTCAGTAAGTATTTGATATGGATATGAAAGAATGGAAGAAGGAATGAATGAGCAAAGGACAAACAACCCCCAACCGTATGACCTAAAAGAAAAATATATACCCGAGCCCCAAATCTTTCCATCAGCGTAAGGCAAATTCTTCCTATGCTTGCTAATGTGCTGATAGAAGGCCAGAACTCAGAAGCAGGAGCATTGGCTTTGGCAAGAGAAAAGCCTGAGTTCAAATCTGACTTCTGCCATTCATTACCCAAGTGATAGGAAATCTACATGTGTTTTCTACAAAATTAAACTCAGCCCAATAATCTTACTCTTCATCATGCCACCTAACTCCTAATTTACATGACATTTGTAAAACATGCCTTGCTTTATTAAATGGGCATTTTACTGTGTACTTTATAGAGTTGTTGTGAGGATGAAATGATATATTTTACATGAAGTAAAACAGCACCTGGTATGTAGAAATTGCTCAATAAATGACTGTCACTGTTATTTCTGTTGCTTTTAGGTTTTATTTCTCTGTTGCATCAGCCATTCACTGGAATAATTGTTCTTCACCTTTTTCATGTCAAAAACCCTTTTAGGAGCCTGTACACATAGATACAGATTTTATAAACACGTTCAAGAATTTTTTTCTTTCTTTCTTTCTTTCTTTTTTTTTTTTTTTTTTGCAGTTTTTGGTGGGGGTTGAGTTTGAACCCGCCACCTCTGGCATATGGGGCTGGCGCCCTACCCTTTTGAGCCGCAGTCGCTGCCCCCCACATTCAAGAATTTTAAGAAACTCTCAAAGCAGTTTCAGGAATCCATGTTGAGACTTCTCAGACTAGAAATTAGAAGAAGCAAGGAAGATGTCCCATTCAACCTATATTTTGCTTTGTTAATAAAAAAAATCTGAAAAGGAAGTTATAAATTGTCAATAACTAGGTGAAAGACTAGAGGTGCATCTAAATTCATTAATACCCCTGGCAAAATGCCATCAGAAACAGGTTGGAAGATTTTGCCTGAGGACTTGTCCTAACTTTCTGTGGATCTGATTTGCTCATCAGATGTACCCTGGCTGATGGTTCTACTGATGGATTTTGTAGAGTCAAAGGGAATTAATTCCTTTGCCTCAGAGAAACCTGCATTGGCACTGTCAATGTATAGGAAGGTTTTTAATTTAAGTATGTCTCTGCAACATCCTCTAGGAAGCCTGCAGTCTTTTTTACTCACAGCAGAGTAAAAATTGTACACTGTAAAGTAACTGTGTTACTTGGGAAATAAAACATATGTTAGAGGAACTGAAAAAAACTGAGCATTCTCCCCAGCCTTCTCTTGTCGGCTGGGATTAGTCTGCTAGCAGAGGCTGGAAATGCTGCTAGACACTGACAACGTGGCACCCAGAACCTTATGAGTGCCTATGCTTCTAATAGAAATTACCAGGCGCCAGTTTGTTTTTACATCAATAGGACCATATAGATTTTTCTTTTTAGGTAGATCAACCTTCTAAACTAAATGCACTAAGGGTTCTCTTGACAGACTGTGGTGTTGAAATGAATAAAAAGTGAAAAATTCCTTTATCTTAGTCATTATCTAATAAGTTAAATATTTCACATGTTTGGATTTTAGCATTTAAGACTTTTTTTTGAGATAGAGTCTCATGCTGTCACCCTCAGTAGAGAGCTGTGGTGTCACAGCTCACAGCAACCTCAAACTCCTGGGCTTAAGCCATTCTCTTGCCTTAGCCTCCCAGGTAGTTGGGACTATAGGTGCCCTCCACAACGCCCAGCTATTTTTTGTTGCAGTTGTCATTGTTGTTTAGCTGGGCTGGGTTCGAACCTGCCAGCCTCAGTGCATGTGGCCAGCTCTGTAACCACTGAGCTATAGGCGCTGAGCCCATTTAAGATGTTTTAATAACAAAGTACAGCTATTCAGTATTGAGGTGATCTGTAATACACTTAATTTTTCTTTCTAGCTTGGGAAGACATCTTACTTGTCCAGCCTTCCTTAGATGTGGCATTAATAGTTCAATTAGGAAGAAAATTGCTCATCTCAGATTGGCAGCTAGGCTTGTATTTTCCAGGTGATGGTCATAGCGGTAGAGAGAAGGTCAGAGTTGGGACAAATAAACATCTGTTTGCATGACCTGACAGTAACAAGTCAAATGTTCAACATCATACCCTTAAAATAAATTTGATTAAGTTCCTGTTACCCTCTTTTTCATTCCCAGGGACTGGAATGAAGATGAGGTGGCAAACCAGTTTGAACCCTAGAACTAGAACAACCTTCTGGGGAAGGGCTGAGACATGGTACGAGAGAAACCTGGACCCCTGGTCCCTGGAGAGGCACAGCCACCTCTCCACCTGGGACTGTTTGCTGACCTCTGGCCTGTTATGAAAAAGAAAGAACTAAACTTCTACCCCACTGAAGCCTCTGTATTTGGACTTCTTTGTCCAAGCAGCCCAGCTTCTACCCTCAGTGAGGCACCGTTCCCATCAGGACGAAATATGGCAGTCTAAGAAGCCTCTGAGATGGTCCCGAGTGACCCTGCCTCATGCTATGCACAATTTGGGGTAGCCCCTTTCTTTTAAATGTGGGCTTGCCTAGTAGCTCTTCTAATGAATAGAATATGGCAAAGATGGTGGGATGTCACTTAAATGATTAAGTTCCAAAAGACTGTAATGTCCTCTTGCCACAGACTCTCTTCTTGCTGGCTTTGATGATACAAGTTGTCATGGTGGGGCAGCCCATTTGGCCTGGGACTGAAGGTGGCCTCCAGCCAAGAGCCAGCAAGAAAGTGGGACTTTCAGACCAACAGTCCACAGAGACCTCACTCTGCCAACTGTCACACAAGCTTGGAAATAGATCCTTACCCAGTTGGACCTTAAGATCCCTACATCCCAGCCAACACCTTCACTGCGATTTGTAAGGGAACCTGAAGTGTGGGAACAAGCTAAGCACGCCCAGACTCCTGACCCTCAGAAACTGTGAGACAACAAGCATGGATTGTTTAAAGTTTAGGAATCAGTTATTACACAATAGGCAACTAATGCCGTGCAGACATAATTATACTTCTGTACAATGATATGTCACAGAAGTAGTGTGTTGAAGTCAGGAAATAAATTATGAAATATCAGAGAAAGAGGTGAGCTTGACACTGATGGAAGACTGCATAGGGCCTCAGTTCTTTGCTATGGTCACTGAGTTCCTGGATGTAATCCTCTGCTTTGGAAGTCCATAGACTTGATTTATTAACAAACCTAAAATTGCTCAGGCTCAGGGGAGCTTAACTAGCAAAGCAAACTCCCAGGAGAGTTATACGTAAATCAGAATGCTAATTTGTTAATTTACCTTGATAAATAAAACTGCCAAGTGTATCAGATAAATAATATCTTTATAAATCAATTTTTAAAGGCTCAGTTAAGTGCCTCCTTCTTTTTTCTTTTCAGTCTTTCCCCAGAAAATATCAAATTCTCTTGCTCTCTCTTTCACATTTAGGCCAGAATTCCGGGAGCTCACAACAACTCTGGGAGTTGTTTCTCCTGATAAGTTGACAGCGCTGAGTAGGCCCACAGCCTGTTTTCACCATTAGCCAGGCCTTTATTAGGTTCCAGATCTGGTTTAACCTGCTTGGTCCTGGTAGAAATTTGGAAGCCCATGTGAGCATGGATATCCCCTCTGCCCCCCTTGCTTAGAGCTTATTTAGTCTTGCAAAAGGGCTAGAAGCGCTAGAGGACTTTTTATCTACATCCTTTGGAGTCCTGGACAAAGCTCTAGCTGGACTTTAGTCACAAGTGCCATCGTCTGGGGTGCCCCTGGTGCTCATGTCTGTGTTGGGTTGCTATTTGCTCCCACTAGCAGCCCCTTCTCGTGCCTTGTCTCACATTCTCTGTGCTCAGGTTTACTCCAGTCTCTGCTGGGTAGGTGTAAACCCAGCGCGTTGCCTCAGCTGTGCTTTGTTTGATTTCTACCTGAGGCTTCTTAGAGGCCTTTGAGTAGAACACCTGCAGAAACCTGCCTCACACTGCCGCAGCCTCAGCAAGAGGGAGGTCAGGCCCCTCTCAGGTGACGCTTGAAGGAGAAGGTGGGTAAATTCAGGGGGTTATTGTACACGGTTTCTCAGAAGCTTCTGGAGGGAGCGGAGAGCTCTAACCAGCCACAGTGATGGTCACATGTGCCATCGTCTGTGCACACCCTTCAAATGGCCTTTTCTCCCTCTTTTTACTCCTATTCCCTAGGATCTTGTCCCCAAATCGATTAACTGCATGCAAGCCATTGACTCAGGCTCTGCTTTCTGGGAGAACCCTGGCTAGGACCTCACCTCAGAAGCTCACCCCTCTGTACTGCTGTCACTTACTGACATCCCTGTCACTGCTCCATTGAGGCCTTTGGCCTCTGGCTCTTCCCTTCATCACTGCTGCTGCCATTGTCCTACATGGCAGGGATGACCCATCCATCACCTGCAAGCATGACAGACATCTGCTTAAATGTCCTACTTAACAACCCCCCATGCCCCAGAAAATGAGCCTTACCTAGAACAGCTCCATTTCTGAAATGTTAAACATCAGTATTCCACCCTTGTACATCAATGTTCCCCTCTTTGTCCTATTTCCTCTTTCTTATCCCCACTTTCTAGTCTTTTTCTTTTTTATTTCAAAATACAAATGTTTTGGGTTACATGGATCATTTTTCTACTGCTTGACTCCCAGTTGAAGGTGTGCCATCACCCATGCATTGTTCACGGTACCCATTCGGTAGGTTGTTGTCCATCCCCTTCTCTCCTGCCCCCTTCTTGATTTCCAGAGTTTTACTTCCCTCTGTGCACATGTGTACTCATTGGTGGTTCCAATTTAAAAATGAGTACATGTAGTATTTATTTTCCCTTTTTTTTTTTTAAGTCTTACTTTGTCACCCTCAGTAGAGTGCTGTGGAGTCACAGCTCACAGCAACCTCCAGCTCCTGGGCTTAGGCGATTTTCTTGCCTCAGCCTCCCAAGTAGCTGAGACTACAGGTGCCCACCACAACACCCAGCTATTTTGTTGTTGTTGTTGCAGTTTGACCGGGGCTGGGTTTGAACCTGCCACCCTCAGTATATGGGGTCAGCACCCTACTCACTAAGCCACAGCACCACCCTGTTTTCCCATTCTTGAGACACTTCACTTAGAAGAATGGTCTCCAGTTCCATCCAGGGTGTTACAAAAGGTATTAGTTCATTGTTTTTATGGCCGAGTAGTACTCCATGGTGTACATGTACTACATTTTATTAATCCACTCATGAATTGATAAGCACTTGGGTTACACATCTTTGCAATTGTAAATTGTGCTACAGTAAAAATCTGAGCACAGCCATCTTTTTGACAAAAAGTCTTTTTTTCCTTTGTTTAAATAACCCCCACTCTCTAGTCTTTAAATTTCATTGAGACCTCTGGTTGCCTTTCCTATCCATCCTAGACTTTATGGTTAATCATTTTAATCACTCTCCAAAGGGCTCTTTGCCTTCCTACTCTTGTATATTTTGCCTTCTGAAATGTGTATATTATCATCCAAATCATCTAAAGTTTCCATTTGTAATCAAGCAGATGAGCACTGCTGCAGAAAATCACACCATCAGGCAGAATGCTATCACTCTAAGTATGTGCACCCAACTCAGCTGGACACTCCTCACTCTGATAAGCACTCTAGCTTGGGCAACACAGCAAGACATTTTCTCTCTGTCAAGAAAGGAAGGGAGGAAGGAAGGAAGGAGAAGGAAAGGAAAGAAGGGAGGGAGGGAAGGGGAAGAAGGGAAGGCGGGGAGGGAGGAAGGAAGGAGAAGGAAAGGAAAGAAGGGAGGAAGAGAAGGGAGGAAGGAAGGAAGGAAGGAAGGAAGGAAGGAAGGAAGGAAAGAAGGAGAAGGAAAGAAAAAAAAGGGAAGGAGGAAGGAAGGGGAAGAAGGGAAGGAAGGAAGGAGAAGGAAAGAATATTCTTTAGAAGGTATGACAAGGGAAAGGATTTGATATTTAAGGTTTAATATTTGTTGCTTATTCATGAAACTGTCACACAAAAGTAGAAGAGTAAGATATTTTAAAAGAAAAT
>CAUYQV010175074.1:0-82315 GCA_963574575.1 Galagoides demidoff | reverse complement strand
TCACAACAGAGGACGTTATGTTGATGGCCTTTTCCTACCTCCAAGCAAAAGTGAGATCAGTTTAATTTTAAAAGAATAGTTATTAGTAAATGAACACCTACTGTGTTCAGATGAGGGACCTATAAGGTTAAATGATTTGTACAAGTGTATCTTGGCATGCCAGTTTAAATTACAATAGTTAACCTCATTTCCCATTTTCTTATCAGAATCATACAGGTGTTCAAAAGGAATTTGATTCTCTAGGTTAGAGGTTGACAGATGTGGTCCTGTGCTTGTTTTGTAAAATAAAGTTTTCTTGGAATGAAAAAAAAAAAGACGACTCCAGACTTAGCTTCACTGGGAATTCCACCAAACAATTCTCCGCAAACTCTTACAGAATATTTGAAGAAGGCCAGGCAAGTGGCTCGTAACCTATAATCCCCTCCTCCCTTGGGAGGCCAAGGCAGGAGGATTGCTTTAGGTCAGGAGTTCGAGAGCAGCTGGAGGGAGAGAGAGACCCCATATCTACTAAAAATATAAAAAATTAGCCTAGCGTTGTGGCGGGCACTATGGGGAGGCTGAGGCAGAATTGCTGGAGCCCAGGAGTCTGAGGTTGCTGTGATCTATGATGAGGCTACAGCACTCCAACTGTACCCTTTTTTGTCTTGGAAGACAAAATGGAAGGAACAGTTATTTCCCAAATCATTGTTCCTAATAGTGTTATTCTAATAACAGAATTTGAGGACCTTAAAAGAAACTATAGACTAATACCTTTCATGAACACAGATACTACAATTCTTTTAAAACATTCTAGAGCAGGCTCGGCGCCTGTGGCTCAAGCAGGTAAGGCGCCGGCCACATACACCTAAGGTGGCGGGTTCGAATCCCCAGCCCAGGTCCGCCAAACAACAATGATGGCTGCAACCAAAAAATGACCAGACGTTGTGGCGGGCGCCTGCGGTCCCAGCTACTTGGGAGGCTGAGGCAGGAGACTCACTTGAGCCCAGGAGTTGGAGGTTGCTATGAGCTGTGATGCCATGACACTCTACCCAGGGGGACAGCTTGAGGCTCTGTCTCAAAAAAAAAAAAAAATTCTAGAGCAAATTGAATCCAACACTACATAAAAAGAATAATACAACATGAGTAAAATTGGGGTACTTCCCAGGAATGTAAAGTTAACTTAGCAACTTTAAACTTTTCACCCTATTAAAAGAGTGAAAAAGAAAAAAAATGGATTATCTCAATAGATACAGAAAAAGGATTAAACAAAACCCAACATCACTTCCTGATTAAAAAAACTGTCCGGGCTTGGCGCCTGTAGCACAGTGGTTATGGTGCCAGCCACATATATCGAGGCCGACGGGTTCGAAACCGCCAGGGCCAGCCGAACAACAATGACAACTGCAACAAAAAATAACCAGGCGCTGTGGCAGGCACTTATTGTCCCAGCTACTTGGGAGGTTGAGGCAAGAGAATCACTTGAATCCAAGAGTTTGAGGTTGCTGTGAGCTATAATGCCACAGCACTCTACCAAGGGGGACATACTGAGACTCTGTCTTGGGAAAAAAAAAGTCTGGGCATGGCAGCTCATAGTTGTGATCCTAGCACTTTAGGAGGATCACTTGAGGCCAGAAGATTGAGACCAGGCTGAGCAACATAGTGAGACCCTGTCTGTACCAAAACCAAAAGTCTTAGCCCAGGCTTGGTGGTGACACCTACGTACTCTGGAGGTCCAGGCAGAAGGACCACTTTAGTCATCAGAGATTCACAGATGAGAAGTGAGTAAATGAAAGACCCCAAGTTAGTAGAGAAATGCAAACCAAAACCACAGTGGGTCTGGGTATGGTGGCCTGTTCCTAGAATCCCAGCAATTTGAGAGGAGGCTCATTTGAGGCCAGAAATTCAAGACTATCCTATGAAATATAAAAACATTAGCCAGGCATGGTGAGTTATAGCGCCTATAGTGCCAGCTACTCAAGAGGCTACTCAGGAGGATCACTTGAACCCAGGAGTTCAAGGTTGTAGTGGGCTGTGGACACCACTGCGCCCCAGCCTGGGTCACAGAGCCAGACCTTGTCTAAAAACAACCAAAACACCACAATGAGATACTACTACACACTATTAGAAAAGCTAAAATAAAAAAGTATATTCATTATTTTTTAAAGCCCTGCTGCAGATTCCCAGAGCAGATGCTGAGCGGCACAGCCTTCATACCCTGTGGTCGGAGCACAGCGTGTCACAGCTCCCTTGGTGAGTGGTTTGGCAATTTCCTGTGAAGTCAAACAGAATTACCGTATGACCCAGCAGGCCTTTCACTCCAAGATATTTACCCAAGAGAAATAAAAACATGTTAGTACAAATACCTGTATGCAGATACTTTCAGTAGCTTCGTTTATAACTGCCCCAAACTGGGATACATCAGTGTAGTGGGATTACTATGCAGCAATGAATAAAACATGTTAGTGATAATCTCAGCAACATGAATGCATTATGAATGAATCTAGACTCAAAAAAAACTTTAAAATTCCATTTATGTGACCTTCTAGAAAAGACAAAATTACCATGATAGAAAACAGGTCAGCGCTTGCCAAAATTTGGGGTGGGGGAAGCTTGAACACAGAGTAACTGTTTGTGTCTCAGTAGTGGTTCTGATTACCTGACTGTGTACACTTGTCAAAAACATTTACACAGACTGGGTGAGGTGGCTCACGCCTATAATCCTAGTACTCTGGGAGACTGAGGCAGGTGGATTGCTTGAGCTCATGAGTTCAAGACCAGCCTGAGCAAAAGCGAGACCCTGTCTCTACTAAAAATAGAAAAACTAAGGCAAGAGATCTCTTGAGCCCAGGAGTCTGAGGTTGCTATGAGCTATGACGCCAGGGCACTCTACCCAGGGCAACAGCTTGAGACTTTGTCTCAAACAACAATAACAACAACAAAAACTTGTTGCACACCAAGAGATATTTTTCACTGTATCTAAACTTTAAACAGTGGTTATTAGGTCAGAAATAAAAAATTCAGCTAAAGCCTCATTCCCATCTGATCCCCTACCCTTCCCTGCCCAGATCACTGTAATGGTGTCCTGACTGAGTTAGGTGAATATTATTTGTTTTTATATTCTTACTGTTTATCTTTATATAATCAAGAAGATAACTGTTTTATGTACTTTAATCATTTATATAAATGGTATAATACTATATGTTTCTGCAACTTGATTTTTTTCCTCTCTGTGGCTTTTAGTTTTATACTTAAAGACATATTTTAAGTTTCTGACAGTTTATATAATGGTTTAATAATCAGTCTTTTCTTGTAAAGGAGTTACAGTGTGTTCAGCTTTTATTGTTAAAACAAACATTGGTTCCTGCAAACTCTAGACTGTCCCCTTGCCTTTAGCATGCAACTGAGACTATGTCTGGACAAGAACTTGCTGCCTGCAGGTTGTGCATACTGCAACTTCATTAAATGTTACTTAATTGCCTTTCCAACTAACATGGCATTCATTTACATTCCTAAGTTTCCCTTTTCACCTTATCCTTATCACCTCTTTAGACTGACTTTCGGCCATTCCGACTCATCATTTTCATTTGCATTTTTCTGATTGCTGGTGAAGTTGAGTATTTTACTTAGTTATTCACAATTTGCTTTTCCTACCTGGAAATTGCCAGTAAGCCTCCACTGTCCTTTTTTTGCAGTGAGGTTTCCTTGTGTGTCTGGTCTTGGAGGCTAACGTGTGGCATCTGTGTGAGCAGTCTGGAGGCCAAGCTTTCCTGAAGGTGTGTCCTCCCCAGAAGGTCGGAGAGGCCATGTGTCCTTCCTGCCCCCGCCCCACACCCAGTTCATCTTTTGGGCAGTCTCCAGGTGCTTTCTGGCAATTTAGGCCACATACCAAAGCACAGGGCATCTTCCCTCCAGAACATACCCTGCCCTGCTTTCCTTCTCTTGGGTGGCACCAGGGCCTCATTGGCCCCACCCCTATTTCCAGATGGGCAGGTCTACGTGAACCTACCCCCCAAAGTCCCTACTCCTAAAGAAGCTGAGAGGCTGAAGAAAGAGGCTGACAGATCCCACTTCTCAGAAAGGAACATCTGATAGGGATCCAGGAAAGATGGGCGGGATTCTCAAAGAGTGGCGTGACTGCCAGTGAGTCGGTCCAAGGCAGGGGCAGTAGGTAAAGCAGAAACCCAGAGGGCCCTTGGACAGGGGGTCACTCAGGAGTCACACCCCCGCATCTCCCAGTCCTCTTCCCCTGCACCATGAAGCCTGGCTGCAGGATGGCGTCAGCCAGCTGGAGGCTGTGCCACAGATCAGTAGGAGGCCTCAGTGTCCCCATTCAGTGTAGTCTACAGGGCCTGGCTGGTTCCCAGCAGGTGTGCTCCAGCCACCTGCCACATCCCAGTCTTCCCCCAGGAGATTGCAGGGGTTGCCTCTCTGTGCAACACATCTTCTGCCTGGTATCAACCTCTTCTTCCAGACTCAGCTCTGTTGTTACAAATACCCCAAGCTCCATGTTCAGGGGGCTGTGGCTATGGCCATGGCCCTGACCCTGGCATTTGCTGGGTGCACACCCAGCCCAGGCTCCTGCAGCCAAATGCAAGAGGGGAGTGGGGAGGGCAGTGCCCTGATGCTGGCGGGTTAAGTCCAGCCTTGATTTCCCCAGAGTTCTTGGCTCGTGTGGCCCCTACAGGAAGCAGCCCCCTATGTGCACAGACTGTGAGGCCCCATAGGGCACCTGTCCTCTCCATTCTTAGGCCTGCTGTGTGGCAGGGCCTCAGACCCCTTCCTGGGAACAGGGCTTGCCAAGCACCTACCACGTATCAGACACAGTGCGCCTTGACTCACTCCTCCCATTTTGTGAAAGGAAACTATGGCCCTGTCTCTTGCCCAGATCTGTGCTCAGCAGTGGCACGCCAGGGATGGGGTCTGATGCTCACCCCCTGAGCTGGGGGCTGGGAATTGAAGGGACTTCCTGGTAGAGGACAGAGTGGCATGAGCCTCCCCCACCTCAGCCATAGCCAACCTCCTGCTGGGAAGCACCCACACCCTTCTCCAGGCTGAAGCCCATAGAGGCGGCCCCCAGGAGCACTCCACTGGTGTGCTTAGAGCTGTGTTTCTTTGCAGCTCCTGTGACCACTGGACAGCAGCCCCAGCATGTCCCAGTCCCAGACCCCAGAGCAGGTGCTCGATACACAGGAGAACACCCCAAGCAAGAGGGACGAGGATGCCGGAGAGGGGCCCCAATGTTCCCATCGCATGCTCAACTTCAGTGATGCCCTGCTGTCCATCATTGCCACCGTCATGGTCTGTATGGGCCCCCTCAAGGCCCTGCCCCACCCCTTCAGACCTGGACCTGGCCCCTCAGTCCCCAGCTGATGGAGTATCTCTCATTCCCTCAGATCCTGCCTGTGACCCACACGGAAATCTCCCCAGAACAGGTAACAGGAGCAGGCTGCCTGTGTCATGTGGCTTCAGGGAGACTTGCCAGGTCTGCAGGCCCACAAGCCCATGGTTTCTGCGGCTCACAGCGGGGTGTTGTATGAAGGGAAGGGGGTGGTTGATACACTTTCCCTCAGCTGTGCCATCTCAGCGGTGCCCTCCTCTGTGGGAAGGGAGAGGAGGTGTGGGCTCCCAAGGCTTTATCTCAGAGCTCAGCACAAAAAAGCAGTGCCCTGAGAGGCAAAGCTGAAGGTAGGTCAGAGAAGGCAGTCTGGGGCCTCCCCTAAGAGCTGGTGTCCACAGAACAGTTGTTCTGCTGGGAGGGAAGCTCCCTTGGCGGGGTCTTTGCCCTTTGCCCCAGAGTGGCCCTCATAGCAGGTACTCCAAATAAACAGAGGGCAGGCTGTCCAGCCTCAGTGGAAACATTTCCACCCTGGCCTGCTTACATGGTTTCAACTCAGGTGAGTGGAGAAAAATTTTTTTATGTTTTTTTTTGTTTGTTTGTTTTTTTGAGACAGAGTCTCACTACGTCACCCTCAGTAGAATGCTGTAGCATCACAGCTTACAGCAACCTCAAACTCTTGGGCTTAAGCAATTCTCTTACCTCAACCTCCCAAGTAACTGGGACTCCAGCTGCCTGCCACAACACCTTGCTATTTTTTGGTTGCAACTGTCACTGTTTAACAGGCCCAGCTCGAACCTGCCACCTTTGGTGTATGTGGCTGGTGCCCTACTCACTGAGCTACGGGTGCCCAACCGAGTGGAGAAAAGTTTTAAAAGCAGAGTTTGTGTTTGTAGCTAACTTAATTGGAATTTTTCTGAGTTAAAGAGCAACACATGGCTGGGTGTGGTGATGGGCACATGTAGTCTCAGCTACTGGAAGCTGAGGCAGGAGGATTACATGAGCCCAGGAGTTCTAGGCTGTAGCAAGTTATGACTGTAGCACTGCACTCTAGCCTGGGCAATAGAGCAAGACCCTGCCTCTAAAAAGAGTAATATAAACACAATGAGTAGTATCTTAGAAGCTGAACTGTTGGGCGGCACCTGTGGCTCAAAGGAGTAAGGCACTGGCCCCATATGCCAGAGGTGGCGGGTTCAAACCCAGCCCTGGCCAAAAACTGCAAAAAATAAATAAATAATAAAAGAAGCTGAACTGTTTTGGAAGACATTTGGTGTGCATGTCTGTGCCTTGCTTGGTATACCTCCATGTGACTGGGATGTCCTCACATTAGCTGAGGTCTGGGCTACAATTCTGACTTGTGAATTGAGCTGGTGACTCTGGAAAGTCTTAAGACCTGCTTAGAGTGTGGCTTTTTTGTGTGAAAAGGTGATAGGATACTTTTCATAGGATTTTGCTGAGAATTAAGTAGAAATGCAGTTGGGCCCAGGCTGGCTGTTAGGGAGGCCCTGGGTGTCCACAGGCATCCCTGGCACAGGTGCCACCCAGAGCAGAAGCACCACCAGAGATGCTGCCCCCAGGGGGGCTGAGCTGTTGCTCAGGAAAGCCAAGTCCCTGCCAGAGGCCACTATGGAACTGGAGCCTTCTCCAGGGAGTCACAAGGTGAGGGCAGCCTAATGTTTCAGGGTGCTTTCCTTGGCCACCATGGGCTCATAGATGTGAGATGGCCCGACCAGGAAGTCACGTGAAAAGAAAGGGCTTTGTTTTTAGTTAAAAACAGGAAAACCCTGTGAGGCCAAACCTCTTCATCCTTCTTTGCGGTCAGGGTCATCTCTTAGAGGTGTGTGTCCTGTTCATGCACCCTGACCAATTCACAGAGAGCTAGGCTGCATGGTTCCTTGAGTCCAGTGCAGAGAAGACACTGCAGTTGTGAGAAGGGAAAGCCCAATATGCTTTCTGAAGAAGGCGCTGGACCAGCAGAACCCTTCCATGACCCAGAGGGGATTCACAGGGCTGTTCTCGCTCTGATCAAAAGAAAAAGACTAGGCCAGGCGCGGTGGTTCACACTTACAATCCTAGCACTCTGGGATGCTGAGGTGGGTGGATTGTTTGAGCTCAGGCGCTAGAGACCAGCCTGAGCAAGAGTGAAACCCTGTCTCTAATAGAAACAGAAAAACTACCGGGCATTGTGGTAGGCACTTGTAGTTTCAGCTACTGGGAAGCTGAGGCAGACAGGAGGATAGCTTAAGCCCAGGAGTTTGAGGTTGCTGTGAGCTATGATGCCACAACCCTCTACCAAGGATAACAGAATGAGACTGTCTCAAAAAAGAAAAAGATTAGTTAAACCTTAGAAACCCTAGTGGTTAAAAAAACATGGTAGTGCCCAACAGAAAAAGTAACTGGACCTGGACACTTCATGGCTCAGAGGCCAAGTGCAAATGAAGGCTGAGGAAATGAGTAAGCAGAAGGTTACAGTCCTGAAAACTTAGTGATAAAGCACAGCCCTTGCCTGATTTTACGGAGAGAGTTCCACGTGGATTCCAGTCCCACCTGTAACTCTGTTCTAGCCATGGGCCACAGTGCAGCAGCTTACCTAGGCAGTGCCTGTGTGACCCTGACGTGTGGTGGGATTTAACCCCCACAGCTTTGGGGGGACCAGGCTTTGGAGGGCACAGCCTGGCATGTGGGGCCGGAAATTTTAGAAACGGCTGAAGAGGGCTTGGCACCTGTAGTTCACTGACCTTCAGGGTGCTGGCCACATACACCAAAGCTGGAAGGTTTGAGCCTGGCTAGGGCCTGCTAAACAGCAATGACAACTATACCCAAAAACAGCCAGGCATTGTGGGGGGGCGCCTGTCCCAGCTACTTGGGAAGCTGAGGCAAGAGAATTGCTTAAGTCCAAGAGTTTGGGGTTGCTGTGAGCTGTAACACTACAGTACTCTACTGAGGGTGACATAGTGAGACTGTCTCCAAAAAAAAAAAGGAAGGAGAGTAGGTGATACCACTGCTCTCTCTGCCCTCTGTCCCTCCCTGTGAGGATGCTGGACATTGCCATGTTAGCCACTGGCCCTCACCAACCTTCGCCCCCATTTACATGCCCTCATGGTCCAGGGAGCCCATCCCCAGGGAATGTCCCCAAGAGCTGACATTTCAGTGGTAAAATGGTCCACAGAAGGCCCCAAACCACATGTCTTGGATGGGGGCAATGGATCAGTGCCCTGGAGAGAGGGTGGGGACCACAATTATGGGGAGGCCCAGTTGGCACAACAGAAGCTGAAGAAAGACTGGAGAGTGCCCAGGCTCTTCTGGAGAGCTAGGCCCTGTCCAGACCCCATCAAGCCCTACCAGGGCCATCCTAGGGCTCACCCTGCTCAGGACCAAGGCTGTGCCACACGATGCCATCCCAGGAGATGACCACCATTCAGCTGCACACATGGCTCTCGTAACAAGGATGCTCTTTTGTTCTAGCGTTTTGACAAAACTATAGAGACACTTCTAGCAACCAAGATCGCTGTCTATCTGATGACGTTTCTGATTGTGACTGCGGCCTGGGCAGCACACACAAGGTGGGGTGGCTCTTCTGGGGCAGGCCCATGCCACAGGACCTGCATGGTACAGGTGCTGGGTGGGTGCAAAAGGAGCCCAGCTGTTGTAGGGTGTCTAGAGGGTGACTTAGGAGGTAAGGCCACCCTTACCAGCCTCACACTGGTTCACTTAGCACAGTGGTTCTCAAACTGTGGGTCGCCACCCACAGGAACTGTATTAAAGGGTCGTGGCATTAGGAAGGTTGAGAATCACTGACTTATGGATCCTGGGCCTGGGACAGTGAAATGGACCCATTAAAGTTTGCTTGTTGGTGATGCTGCTGCTCACTAGAGCTGCCACCATACCAGAGCTCCCCAAGGAGAGGGCTCTCAAGCCTCAGGCCCAGAAGTACTGGCCAGCACCACTGTGTGGTGTGCAGGGCCCCTCCCTGGCCCTTGTAGGCTGAACTGGGGAAGAAAGACCCTAGGAGCTGGGACAGTATAGCCAGCACACCTCCTTCGTGGGGGCTTTCTGCCCAGTGTGCCTTCCCTGGTGCTGAGCCCTTCGGGAGCTGAGAGCTACCATAGTGTCCAACTCTTATTCCCACATGGCCACAGAGAAGGCAGGCCAGCCCACCAGCTCCACAGGCCTGCCCTGGAGAGACCATGCTCACAGAGCAGCTGGGCACACCTCGGTTGCTATGGGTTGATTCTGGCTGTTTGCAGCAGTGAGCTCAACTCAGGAGAAAACAGCAGCGATGGCTGGGGGTGGACAGGGTCCTCTCCAGGGAATCTGCTCTTCCTGCTGTGTTTTCCAAACTTCATACACTAGGTAGTATTTTATTTTGTTAAAAATGACATCCATTAATGTTTTAAGCAGAGAATACTGGGAAGAGTTTGTGTACGTTCAGTTGTATTAAAGCAACATTTTATTAATAACCTATCTTTTCCTGTTTTTTCTGAAATTGTTTAGATTGTTCCAACTTATTGGGAATATAGATGACACACTTGCCTTACTCAACCTGGTGAGTATTTTCCTGTGATTTTTTTGGAAATGATTTTAGTTTGTAACATAACCCTCTGAGGAAGAGTGGCCACTTCTCTTGTGGTGGAGCTGGACAGAAGCTCCTGAGGACCCTCCCAAGTATGCCACTGCAGCTCTGCCAGGCAGACCAGGGTCCTTCTGAGGGGCTGAGGCCACCCCCCCCCCCGCATCTTACCCAGACCAGAGCACATGTTACTCTGCATTAGAGGACCTGGGAGGTGCCCACAGGGTGCCTTGCAATTGCCTGAGTGATCCACCCTTCCTGCAGGTGTGCATGATGACCATCACCCTCTTGCCCTACACGGTGAGCTGTACCCCAGGCACCCCTGAAGTTTCATGGCAACCCTCAGATGCAGGTCCTGGGCCCAGAGTTGCAAAGGAGAGAAGGTTCTGGGGCTGCCTGGGCACTCGGGCTGAGGGAAGGGAGAGGCAGAGCCTAACTGATGGCTCTCAGCACACCTGGTCCCCAGGCCTGTCCCCAGCACGTGGCCAACAGCCGGGCCTCTGCACATCTGGGGCCGCTCACGCCATGGAAACACTCACACCCTGGGTTTGGATGGAGGCCTGGGTCTGAGCACACAAGGGTCGGGGGTTCTGTATGGACATGACGTTTCTGCCCCTGTGGCCGCTCTACTTCCAGGGCACAGCATGAGACGGGAGGCACCACCAGCCCTGGGACCCTGATAACCTTTGGGTGATTTTCTTGGACACAGTTTTCCTTAATGGTGACCTTCCCCGACGTCCCTCTGGGCATCTTCCTGTTCTGCATGTGTGTGATCGCCATCGGAGCTGTGCAGGTGGGCTGCCCAGGACCCCTGCCCAGCCATTAGGGTGTTGGGAGTGTGGGTGCCCACAGCCCCTGCAATGTGATTGCAGGCTGGAGGGTGGGCTCTGGGACCCCCACAGGCAACCCAGGATCCAGCCACAGGGTCCCTCTCCTTTCCACCCTCTGTGGGTGCCCACCAGAGCGAGCCCTGCACTGCTCTCCACAGGCTCTGATCGTGGTGTATGCATTCCACTCTCCACACCTACTGAGCCCACAGATCCTGCAGTTGCAGTCTGCCCACAGAGCCCTGTGCTGGCAGCGCATCCTGCTGGTCATCCTGCGTGGCCCCACACTGTGCTTCGCTGCGGCCGTCTTCTCCCTCTTCTTCTTTCCTGTGGTGAGTGCCAGCATGGTGGCCTGGGCAGGGCAGGACTATGGTAGACAGAGGTTGCACCAAGGATCTTCTGTGTAGCCTGCAGCACTCAGGAGGAATGGCCAGGTGTCCAGGGCTGGGAAAGGCGGCACAGCCGTCACTCCCCTGAGACACCAAGCACCTGCCTGTGGAGAATGGACAATTGACACTCACCCAAGGGGACATTTGAGCTGTCCCCAGCAAAGTTCTACATGAGGATAGAGACACCAAAGTCCAGAACCATGCTTGTTTTTCCTTTACTTGAGGATCCTGTGCAGACCTAGGTCAGAGCAGCGAACACCAGCTACCATGTGGGTGGAGGTCAGACCTGGGCAGGCTCCATCTTCCCCAGGTGGCACTCTACTCAGGGCAACAGCTTTGAGACTTCTCAATAAATAACAAGTGCTTATGAGGAGGTGGAGAAACGAGAGCCCATCACAGCTCACAGCAACTACCAACTCCTAGGCTCAAGCAATCTTCTTACCTCAGTTTTTCTATTTTTAGTAGAGATGGGATCTCCTTTTTTGCTCAAGCTGGTCTTAAACTTGTGAGCTCAAGCAATCCACCTGCCTCAGCCTCCCAGAGTGCTAAGATTACAGGCATGAGCCCCCACACCCACCCTGTTTTGTCTTTATCACCATCTTGGGGGGTGTGGGTGGGAGTAACTCACTTGGTTTTGATCTCATTAACCCTAATGGCTGGAAGTGTGGAGCATTTTCCATGGGTTTCTTGCATTTGTTGGCCATCTGTGTATTTTCTTTGTAGCAATGTCAAAGTCCTTTGCACATTTTTTCATTGTGTTACCTTGTCATTGTTGAGACACGTGAGTTCTTTAAGACTGAACCCTTAATCATGTGAGCTGCTGAGATCCCTGCCCTTGGAGTGGACAGCTGCAGGGCAGCCCCCAACCCTGATCTGTGTGTGTCTCTGCAGTCCTACCTGCTGATGGCGACAATCGTCTTCCTCCCTTATATCAGCAAGGCCATCAGCTGGTGCAGAGAGAGGCTCATGGGTAGGTGACCATGCCTGGGTTGGCCTGAGACACCCACAGGCTGCCTGTCGTCCACATGGCCACTCTGCACAGAGGTGGGGGGTCTCCATCAGCTCCCGGGGAGGTCAGGTGGGGGCAGGGCTGCACACAGTGGCCCTAGCTCTGGCTCTTGGCTACCATTGGTCCTGGCTGACCCTCACTCTCCCTCAGAGTATCCTGCACAATCTCCAGTCCCTTAAGGGAAGAGGGTAGCAATAGCTGTGCTGGCCCAGTGGCCCTGTGAGAGGGGCTCAGCCGGTTCCCCTTCCCTGCACATCCACAGGTCATGAGGAACCCCCAATTCTCCCAACGGAGTTCACTTTCGACCTTTATGAGCTACTCAGCAAGGAGCGGATGGAGGCCTTCAGCGACGGGGTCTATGCCATCGTTGCCACCCTCCTCATCCTGGATATCTGGTAAAGACCCCATGCCAGTGTCCACCAGCTATGGGCTCTGCAAGTCCTGCATCTCTCTGGAGAATTCAGGGAGGCTCTTCCTCTCCTGGGTGCCCAGTGCCAGCCCTGCTCCTATCCCCTTGCCTCCCTGGCTCCCATCTTAATCACATTTTGTTTTTTTACATCCATTTAAATAGTGACTTACCCCTAGCTGTATCTCAGCACACTCCTTCATTTCGTTAGACATGTCATGTCAAAACACTCCGATGTTATATTCTGTAACAGTCTCAAGTCTGAGACTCTTAGCAGCTTTTTTCTATTGTTATTTATACAGTTAAAACTGGAAGCAAATGTTCCTTGGTACTGATACAAGGCCTGGATTTAAAGAACACTACAGATAATCTCCCTTTATTTCTGCCCTGGAGCCAGGGCCTTGCCCCATTCACAGATGGCCCTGCCAAGCAGAGGCTGTGCTTTTCTGAGGCAGGGTTCTCCCCCTTCATTTGGCAGCCCCTCCTGGAAGTATCCCCCACCTGCCTGCAGCCTTCACCTACTTTGCCCACCATAATGGTGGACACCTGTATGGGGTGGCTGTGAGGATCACATCTTCCACACCCAGTGGATGAGACAAAACACTGATCCCAGGCTCTAGGGTGTGCTGCTGGGGCCACAGCCCCGATCAGAGTAGTTCATAGCACCTCCCAGGTCCAAGAGACCCCAGAGGTGCTGGGGCCACACACTCCTGACACTCTCTAGAAAGCCTGGTGCAGGAGTTGGTCTCCTGGGACTCACCATGTGGCCCTAGGAACCCTGGAAGTAAATGCTTCCCTGGTCTTCAGGACACCTCCCCTTCTACAGGTGTCTGGCCCCCAGGGTGCTGCACAGGGGGCTCAAAGAAGAGGGCACAGGTCCTACAAGCTTTTCATGGGCTAATCCCATGTGCAGCAGCCACAGTGATCTTGGCCAGAGAAAGCCTGGGCCCAGGGGCACCTACCAGCCTTCAGGGACCAAGGGCAGGGCTGCTAGTTAGTACAAAACAGTATTGATGGATTTCAGCTAGCATAGAGCTAGTGGCACCCTTTATCTGAAGTCACATGGGCCCTCACTTGGGAGCCTGCCTGGGCCTGAGGGAGGCTGAGTGTAAATGCCATCTGTTCCTCATTCACAGTGAGGACAATGTTCCAGATCCCCAGGACGTGAAGGCTAAGTTCCACGGCAGCCTTGTGGCAGCACTGGGCGTGTATGGGCCTCGCTTCCTGGCATACTTCGGCTCCTTTGCCACAGTGGGCCTGCTGTGGTCTACTCACCACTCGCTCTTCCTGCATGTCCGCACGGCCACGCGGACCATGGGGCTACTGAACACGCTCTCGCTGGCCTTCGTAGGTGGCCTCCCACTGGCCTACCAGCAGACCTCCACCTTCGCCCAGCAGCCCCGTGATGAGCTCGAGCGTGTGCGTATCAGCTGCGCCATCACTTTCTTTGCCAGCATGTTCCAATTCGCCATCTGGGTCACAGCCCTGCTGCACCAGACAGAGACACTGCAACCCCCAGTGTGGTTCGGTGGCCAGGAGCACGCATTCCTATTTGCCAAGCTGGCCCTATACCCCTGTACCAGCCTGCTGGCCTTCATAGCCACCTTCTTCCTGAGCAGGCTCAGCACCGCCATCTTCCATGTTTTGCAGATTGCTATGCCTCCCACCTTCCTGCTCCTGAGCCTGCCGCTGCGTCTGCTGCGGCGGGGCCTGGGGCAGCCAGTGCAACTTTTGTCAGGCACCACAGGCGAGGCCAACCCACAGTCCCAGCTCCTCCCTGCCCCTTGAAGGTGGCCAAAGAGCCCATTCATCTGTCCACCTAGGACCAATGGGAGAGAGCCCAGTCCGGCTGATGGTGGTTGCAGATCGACAGGGCTGGGCTTCCTTTCTGTTGTGAAATACCATGTTGTTGCAGCGTCCTTGGTCTCTACCTTTTGCAGAGCAGAGTTGCACAGGAATGCATTTTCATGCATTTACCCACCTACTTCCCAAAAGACACATTGCCAGGCCAGGTATCAAAAGGGCTATCCTCTCCCCGGACCCCTCCTCCAACAGTGGTCAGGTATGCAGACACGAGAGGCATGCAGGACAGCAGTGCCCAGACTGTATTTGTCCCTTAACATAATTTACTGCTACGTTCAGGTAGCGATAAGTGACACATGGAAGGGCTTCTACCCCACAGACACAGACCCTATCTGGGCAAACACAAGACAAGTCATCTCAACAACATAGAGACAATAACTACACCATTACACACTAGTTTTAAGATGACAATCACAAGTGACAGCAGACATGAGGAATGTGCGTGCTGAGGCGCAGGGGCCGCTCATCTGAGCAGTTTTGGCAGAAGTAGGGGTGGGGGTAGCAGCAAGGCCCTTGGGATAGGCCTGGGCCAGATGTGCCCACAAGTAAATGGGGAACCTTGGTTTGACTGGTCAGACTCCTATAGTCAGAAGTGTAAAACATGCCCCCAAACCCTTGGGCAGAGGGCAAACGTGCAATTGTCTTACTCAAGCAGGGCCACCAGTTGGCATGTACTCCCAAGTGCACCCTGGCCAGCAGCACTTCCAGAAGAGTGTATTAACATGGGAGCTGACTATTGGCTGGAAGGTGTTAAAAGTGGGTCAGGGGTCCCAACGCTCCCTCCCCCTCACCCAGCACCAGAGGCTACTCACTTCCATAAAGTTCTCCGATCCCTCCAGTGCTAAAAGGGGGACACCCATGTAGGGCCAGTCCACACTTCTGCTGCATGGGCAACACCAAACCCACCCAGCCTTGGGCAGCAGAGGCTCCCCTCCCCCACCACAGGGCCCCAGGAAAGGGTGGCCTGGCTCACCCTAACCCCTACACTCAGGGCCTACAGTGAGGCCAGGAGAGGCAGACAATGATAAGGGAACGGCCTGCACCTCCTACAGGGAATAGTAAGAGTACAGCAGCTGGTACCATCTCCAGCTATCGGACATGGCACACCTAGGGCCTCACAGAGTTTTAGCTGTAAAGGTCCATCCAGAGGCACAGCCTGAGGAGCACAAAATGAGTTCAGACTGACCCGAACAGCTGTACAAACTCTGTCCAGCGGGTGCTAGGAGGTGGGGAGGAAGAAGGGTGGCCTGGGGCTCCATTGTGCCTTCCCAAGATCCTGCAACAGGGCAGAGAGCTGCCTAGCCACACACACCCTGGTCACATGATCTGGTCCCAAACAGAAAGGGAAACAGCTACCACCTACCCAGCAGTTTCCATATGACACTAGATGAGAGAGAGGGCTGGAAACGTCCTGAGCTCCAGGAAGATACTGTAGCCAAGTCCATCACTGGCCAGCCACTACTGACTCAGGTGCAGAGCTGTGCCCAGAGGAACTGATGAGGATGGCAGTGCAGATGCTCCCGCTGGCCCTGCCACCTCAGCCACCACTACTTGGGGTCACCCTCAGGGGTAGCTGTGGCATCCACCCGGGCATCCCTAGAGGTCCCGGCCTTTCTGGGCTTCTGCTTGGCTTTCCGCAACATGTGGACCTGTCCCAAGGCAGGAGTCAGGAGCCAGGCTAATGCAGCAGGTCACACCCAGGTGTGCTGCCGGGCCCCCAACCCTGGGATCCAGGCTCTGAAGAGGAAGGACCAGGCAAAGCTGCTCTGACTGGTACTCCAGCATTGGGCATCCTCTACCATGCCCTCTTCCCCCCATGAGGCCGACAGGGTTTGTTTCCACTGAGTGGCAACTGCCCCACTGGCCTCTTGGCTTCCTGGGCTCAGGGAAGACCCAAGCCCCACCCAAGTAAACCACTGCCCATCCCCATCCCCACCTGCTGTACCTTTGGGCCAGCAGCTGAGATAATCATGTTCCCAGGGGCCTGAACCCAGGGCTCCCCGTCCACCTGCACAGGGATGGCCTTGAGAAGCGTGACTCGAAAGTAGGAGCCCTGGGCGATGCGGATTCCAGAGCGCAGCCCACCCTGGACCTGGCCCTGCCACAGGAGAGGTGAGGTGCTCAGCAGAGCCATGAGCACTACCTGGGCCACCCCACCCCCATGCCTGGCTGGCCAGCTCACCATGTGGACAACACCTGTGACGCCCACCACCTCTAGCAGCCCATCGTCCATGCGCGGCTTCTCGAACCTCGTGTCACTATCCGAACCCCACAGGTCGGCTCCTGAGCCCCAGCTGCAATGGTGGGGGAGCACAGAGGTGAGGCACGGGCTGCCAGGGGCCACAGGCCATAGCACAGCCCCAGGAACCCCAGGAGTTGCTGCCCACACCTGGGAATGTTGATAAAGATGAGGCCCTCAATGCTGGGCAGAGGCACTTCCTGCTGCCCCACCTGCAGCCGGATCTCCCTGTGTAGGCCGCGTGCCTGGCTGATCTTCTGCAGCCCGACCCGCACATACACACCCTTGTTATGGAACCTGCAGAGAGGAGGCCCCACTCCACCATCACCTGCATGAGGCAGTCCCCGCTCTGGCCCCTCCCAGCCTGTCCCTGCTGGCAAATCCCCAGGAAGTATGCGATCACCATGTGGTGGGCCCACATTGCCCAGGCGGCTGTTCCTGGCTCTTGGGTACCTGCTGGTGAACTTGCCAGGCTCCTCATTCCGGGCCTGGTGGAAGTCCAGGCTCAGCTCTGCATCAATGCCAATGCCACAGTAGTTGCTCATCTGTACAATCTGGGGACAGGCGTTATCTCCCAGGATCTGCAGCCCACCAGGCACTCCTGAGCTCCCCCAAGGTGGATCCAGCCTCCTCACCCCATACCGACCTCTTCTATGGGCCCAAGTAGCAGCTTCTGGGGCCAGCAGCCCTGGGCATGGTCTCCAAAAGCTAGGCACTCCTAGCACAGTGCCCCCTGTGCCCCACCCTCCTGGCCACACTCTGTACCTCAACAGCTGCATTTACAAAGAGTATGGGGCTGGCCCCTGCAGCACATGGCTAGGAGGAGGACAAGCACCTAGACATACAGCAGTCACACATAAGAGCCTAGCAGGTGCCCAGCCCACACCACACCACCCTGATACCTTGGGGGGCTCTGCGTCTATTACGCCATTCTCTGCACTGCCATCCTGGTGAGCATCCAGCAAGATGGTCCAGCGGTCCATGAGCACAGCGTCAGCCTCATCCACGGACACCAGGACTGAGAAAGGGTCCTCCCCACTGTAGCCAGCCCCCCAGCGGAGGACTCGGCCTAGGTCATTTCCTGGAATGCAAGCAAGACACAGTACAGCTCCACATCTAGCCCCACCCATAGGGCAGAGACACCACCCCAGGTCTCAGGTGGGACTTAGTGCAGGAAAGAAAAAACCCTGAGGCCCAACCCTCAGCTCAGTGGCTCAGCACACCTGTGCCCAGTGGCAAGATGGCCACAGAAGGTTCCGGGCAGGCCAGATGGTGCCGTGTTTCCTCCAGGGCAGCCAGCACCCAGCCCACAGTGCCGTCCCCACCACATACCAGCACTCGGAAGCAGGGCACCTGGGAGAACAGGTGGAACCTGGCAGGAGGGAGACAGGGAGTGTCCCTCACCAGCCACCTCATGCCCATCACTCCTGGCTACTTCCTTTTCAAATGCATGGCTCCAGCTTGTGGGGGACTCAGGCAGAATCTCACAGAAGCTTCGGGACCAAGGGGGGTGCAGCAACTCCCACACCCGGTCCACCCCAGCCACACAGTGCAGAACGACAGTGGACACTGCCCTGGATGCAAAACTCACCCAGGAAGAGGACCCACACTGGTCAGCTCAAAAACCTGATGAGGGTTCAGCAGCTTCCGGAAGCTACAGAGCAGGTCCCGGCCCTTGAGGCCTCCACTCTTGGGATTCACGAACACAAGGAGAGGACAGCTGTCTGGGGGCAGCTCTGAGTGCTGACAGACAAAGGCTAGGTGAGAACAGGGACCCACAATCAGGCATCCCCCTGACCCTGAGCCTACCCAGCCTAGGCCCAGCCCCTCCTAGGGAAGGCATGGCTGCACCTCACACCCAAGGCCTCATTGGCAGCTGGTGGGGCAGCACTGAGACCAGCTGGGGCATTCCAAGCACAAAGGCCTGGCCCTTCCTGCTGTGCCACATGGGAACAGACCACATCCCCCACCTGGCCCTCACAGCATAGCCCAGTCTGGAAGCCCACGTAAGGCCCTGCCCACCAGGCAGCCAGACCAAGGCCTGTCCCTCAAGGGGTCCCTGGTGTGCCCCTTTAGAGAACAGCAGGTCCTAGGCTCCCACCCATCTACACAGCAGCCAGGAAAAGCTGCTCAGTCCATGGTTGGCCAAATGTCTCCCCAAAGCCAAAAGATAGAGCCCAACTTCCTATACACTACTACAAGAAACAGCACCCAGGGGTCTAAACACAGTGGGCCTAGGGCTGGGCTGGGTGATGGACAGATAGGCTGGTGAGGACATAGGTTAGGTGTGGCACACGGCTGGGCCATGGCTTGGGGCAAGGACACACTCAGGCCATGTGACCCACTGGACAGGCAGAGCCCCCTGTGGTCACCACTTACCCACTCACCTCAGGGCAGGCAGCTGACAGGAGAGAGAAAGTGTATGTTGGCCCCACACCCAGCTCTGCCCATGGAGTATACAAGGCTGGGGCCGGGGCTGATGGCCACCCTGTCCTGACCTGGGCAGGCAGGTGTGAAGGGCTAGATGCAAAGAGCTAGAAGGCTTCTCCTATCATAGTTATAGACCACCATACTCATTCCGCACTTCTGCTTAAATTAGACTGGGGTCAGGGCCCAGGGATCAAAGGTCAGGATTGAGTAGAGCAAAGCAGTTGCAGACCCCTGCACTGGCCCAGTGGAACCAGGTAGGGGTGGGGACTTAGGACCAGAGGCTCCTCTGGGAGTACCAGGTGCAAGGATTCCAGGCTCCAGTCCCAACTGCTCTAAACTACATTTTGCCCACAGGTGGTACCCTCTACCCTGAGGCTGCTGCACACCCCTCCCAGGTACTACCAGGCCTTAAAGGCAGTGTCCTATGTCAGGGCGCTCTACCTACTGCCAGGATTACGGTGAGGGGCTCTAGGCAAGGGGCAGGGGCCAAAAGTCCTCCCAGGGGCATTGCTATACCTGAGAGGAGGGGGCTGGTGAGATGATTACACATGGTCCTTAGGCAGCCCCAGTGGGGCCCAGTATATTCTGTGGGGCTGATAGCTGTGTCTTGTAGTTGTCCCAACTAGGTAGAGGTCTCAGAGTTCAAGAGACAGCTGGCCCCACAGTGCCCTGAGGTACAGACTTTACCTACTGGGTGCCAAGACAAGTGCTAACTCTCTGGCCTTGGGCCCCATGAAATATAATGGGCAGCAGTGTCCTTCCTGGGCTGTCCTGAGGTATGAACACAGCAGCACTGACTGGCCCAAGGAGCCCGAGGGAACAATGCCAGGCCACAGCGTACATCTCGCCATGGGAACTGCGCATCTGAAGACCTGGGCTTTTCTCCGACAGCCCCCTGGTGTGTTTGAAAAGCCAGCCCAGGAACCGCTCACTCACCAGCACATCTGGGAGCACCAGTGCAGTCAATGCCCGGCCCTGCACAGCCGTGTCCCTGACCAGCATGTACAGTCGCTCAGCCTCTGCGAAGCAGGCAACATCCAGCACTACTGCACCTATGGCAAGGCCCAAGTCTCAGATGGGGCCTGCCCTGTGCACAGCCGAGACACCTCCCCAGCACACAGCTCTCTGAGACAAAGGAATGACCTTTGGTCACACGTGACCACACCACTCACCTTGGGAGGAGTAGACATGACTCACAGACACCACGGTGGCTGCAAAGGCAGGCTGCAGTTAGGGTGGCATGTGGTGAAGGGCACACAGTGCTGAGGCCTGGAGGCAAGGCCTCCTCCCTCTGGGGTCTGACCTCCCCCCTTACTCTGCGCCAGCCCCTCTGACTACCTGGTTCTAGGGCGACTTCACACACCCAGCCACAGGATTCCCTACCCCCGGAAGGCACAGGGCCCACCCAGGGAGAGAGACAGAAGCCAGGCCTATAGGAAAAGGCCAAAAAGGGTGTGAGACGCAGCAGCCCCTCAGAGGAGGACATGCAGGATAGGCCTGGAGGTGAGGATAGCACCCAGATGGTGTGTGGCAAGCCAGGAGCCTCAGCACTGTGGTCCCCATTACTTGCCGTCAGCCCCCTGTCCCCTACCAGCTAGCCCCTGGGCAACCGCAGCAGTCACACCTTTGGTGGCCATGGCTTCATGCAGTAGGTCACTGTACTCCTGGGAAGACAAGCCAGGAGGCAGGCCACCAACAAACAGGGAGATTCGAGGAACCGGAGTTCTGTTCTCTGCCACGTAGAACCGCGTCTGGCTCACCTGCCGCAAGGAGGTCTGGGGGGGAGGCGGGTGCTAAGTGGGTAGGGACAGCTCCCCCAGCACCAGGCTCTCTCTGCCACCTCACCCACAAAAGGAGTCACTGGGAAGATCCCCCAGGGCTGAGCCAAGATGAAAAGAGGAAAGGAGGCCAGGAGGCTTCCTTCTTGTGGATAAGCCCATCTATTCCCCGCAGGAAACTCAGGAAGGTCTGTGGTTCAACAGCCCACCCTGCTGGAACAGGTTACTTGTTGGCCTGGAGAGTCAGCTATCTAGCCAGGGCTGAGTCTATCCCTGGGGGAGATACTGGTCTTGGTGGGTAGAGGTCATGGCTATGGGCCAATAGCTGCTTGGGGCTGTATCCATACCCACTGACCTGCCGGATGTCCCAAAGTCGATTGAGCAGGAGCTCTTCATCTGCCAGCACTGTCCGCTGGACTGCAGGGGCCAGGACATAGCCCATCAGCACTGGGCTCCTGGCCCAGCTCTGCAGATGGCTGCCCCACCCCCAGCACTATGTCCCCAGGACACGTATGGACACAAGGTAGAATTGTCAGAAGGACAGGGTCTGCCTTCGAAGTCCTAGGAGCCACCCTGAAGGAGCCCCTAAGGCAGCAGGTCCAGGACGCCCACTCACCCTGCCGGCTGCCCATGAGCACCTCCACCAGATGGAAGCTCTCAGGACCCTCAGCCTGTGGGCACAGAAGGCAGGCCATTAGGCCTGGGTAAGTGACGGGTTGCCACACTAGGCCTACTGGGCAGTGGCCCTGTCTGCCCAGCACAGGCGGACCCAGGATACAAACCTGGCGGCCAAGCAGCGGCAGGGCCTCCAGCACCACCTTCCTGGCTGTGCTCTGCGGTGTCACACACAGGGACACGTAGGCCATACCCACCCTGCGGGCGCTAGGAGTCAGACACCAGCCTCCCCCAGACCCCCACCCACCTGGCAGACCCAGGCCCAGCCAGTCTCACTTGAACCAGCCAGGGTAGATCTTCAGGACTTCCTGGGCCTGGGGCAGAGCACGGATAACCCAGGCCTCTGGCACAGCCTTGCAAGACCCTGGGCCTCTCACGCCCTCCTCCTCTTCCAAGATCCCAGCCTTGGCCCAAGCCAGGGCATTACCAGCCTGAGAGGGCAGTGGGTGTAGCTCCAGGCTGTCAGGGTCTTCAAGGATGTAGTAGGCCCGCAGCGCAGCCTCCTGCAGAGGGTGGCCAGTATGGAGGCTGCAGGGGTACCCTAGCTCCTGCCCTAGCCCAGGACCTCCCTTACCAGCACCTCCTCGCTGGGGGCCAGGTGGGAGATGGTGATGACTCGGAACTGGTTTCTCCTCACTGCATCATCACCATCAAAGATCTTCAATGTCTGCTTGCCTGGGTGGGGAAACGTGTGTGAAACCCAGGGTTGGGGGATGGGGCTAGGGTGGGTGGGGGATAGGGCAGGGATGGATGGGGGACGGGGCAGGAATGGGTGGGGGACGGGGCAGGGGTAGGTGAGGGATGGGGCAGGGGCTACTTACTGGACTCTGGAGGTGCCAGCGTCTCTCTGCCTGGGCCCACAGCAGCACCTCCATCTGCACTACTATCCCCATTGCCTACAGATGGGCACATGCACTCCTCACTCTTCACACAGTGCCCGCTGCCCACAGCACAAGGCTTGCCCGAGGTCCCCATGCCTCACCGAGCTCTGGGGCCATCATCTCAGTGATGCGGAAGCACTGCATCTTGCTGAAGTTGCAGGACAATAGGCGCACACACGCTGGGGGCAGGACCAGGGAGCGCAGGCGCCCAAAGGTGCACTCAGGAGCAAGCACCGAGGAACAGACCGAGTGGGCCTAGGGGTATACAGGCTTGAGCCCAGGTGGAGCACCCACGCAGAGACAGGGCTAATGGCTCTGCACCCCACTTTGATGGTACACTAGGGCTATGTCCCATGCCAGAGCGGGACAGAGACCCTTCTCCCTGATCCCCACCCCCAGGGACTAGGTAACCTCTCCTGCCCCGGCACCTGCACTCCTCACCACTCCTGTCCCCTCCCACCATCCCATTCTCCAACCGGAGCCCACCTGGACCCCACACCACTCGCAGCGCAGGCCAGTCAGCACCTCCGAGGAGCTGCACGTCTTCCTGCAGACCTCACAGCGTGCTCCGGAAGACAAGTTCCCCTCCCGCCAGTGGTGGTGATGATGCACGTCCTGGAAAGGGGAGACAGTCAGCAGTTGGGCTGGTGGCTGCACCTCCAGGCTGGCACTTAGCGTCCTGACACCCATGCACTCACATGATCCTGGTGTCCATCCTGGTGACACTGGCGGCAGTCACTGCAGGCGAAGGGCACACAGTCGGGGTGAAGGTACAGCTCACACACTGGGGGGCAGGCAGGGTTAGTGGCCTCTTGCCCACTGTGGCACCCTATACCCTTTGGCCTCTTTGCTCCACTGGTCCTTGCCCCTAGCTCCCAGCATGTGGCCACAGGCCCTAGGCCAGCCCTAACCCTAATAAGGTGTGAGTTAGAAAAGGGAATGGGTTGCCTGGGGCAGCAGAGACCAGGACCCTGTGTCAGGTGGGAGAGGCAGGTAGGCTCCAGAGGATACCTTCACAGCGGAGTGCAGGCGCCTCCAGGCCCTTGCGACAGACAGCGCAGAACTTGCGCTTGTAGATGCCCCGGGGGCCAAAGCAGTGAGCCACAGGGACCTGGCAGGAGCAAAGGGCAGCTTTACCTGACTGGCCCACACATCCACCTAACCAGGCGTCCTCAAACTATGGCTCAGGGGCCACATGCAGCCTGCCTAGGACATTTATTTGGCCCGCTGGGTGTTTTTGCCACCACTGCCTGTCCTGCTTAGCAGCCGACTCATCCCAGGACCCACAGTCTGGCCCTCTAATGGTCTGAGGGACAGTGAACTGGCCCCCTGTTTAAAAAATTTGAGGACCCCTGACCTAAACACTCCATGACTGCCCATGCCAACACCCCTGCCCTCTGCACCTGGACCATCCTGCCACTCAAGCCTCTGCTGGAGACTCCCCAGGACTGGTCTAGGAGGCCCCAGCAGCAGTCACAGACACAGCCACAGCCTTGGGGCTGCCAAACAGGACAATTAAAAACTGAGGAGAGGGCTCTGTGACTTCTATCTAGTCCTGTTTTTTTTTTGGGGGGGGGCACCTGTCATCTCCACTGCATGTGTCTCCTCAGGTCCAAAGGCTCTCAATGCACCACCAGGACCCCCCCCAGGCTATAATGTGTGTGTCGGGGCGGGGGGGGGGGTTCTGCCTATCCATGAGAAGAGACAGCAAAAGGGCTCAAGTCTTCTTCATTCCTGACTCTTGTCTTTACCCCCCCAAATCCCAAAATATGTACAACAGAAAAATATCAGAATGGTAACTGGGGACTTGCCAGAATGGTGGGTGACAGTTATTTTGTTAAGTAACTATATTTCTAAATTTTCCATCATGCATATATTTGAGAGACATATTCCTATTTTTAAATTTAGTAAAATATACAAAATAAATCATTAAAATCAACTTTAGATCATTAGGTACCACCCAGGCTGACATGGCATCCCAAGGATGCTGGCTGCCACCAAGAGCTAGCGTCCTCATGCTTTTCTGCACTCAGCCTGGTAATCAAGTTGCTCCCAAACCTGTCATCAAATGACAGTGGGATATGCCACAGCCAGAGCACATGTGCACCTGTGGGTCTTGCCCTTACTGCCTACTCACAGCCAGCACCAACCACTGCACCCTGGGCACAGCACATCAAGGAATCTGCAGAGGGCAAGGCTCAGGGATGAGGAATTACCATGGCCCACACAACAGGCCCCACACTGCAAGCCCTCCCTACATGCCACTGCCTTCACCAACCTCACAGGGAAGGGAAGTGTCCTGCGCCTTGCAGGGACCTGGGCCAGTCACCCCCTTGCCCAGCCCAGAGCCCTGAAGAAGGAGGTTTGTGGCCAAGACTCCAAAGTTTACTGTCTGTTCTAACTTGCTCTCTGGAGATCCATGCAAACTCACTGCATCTGTGAGAAATGATGGAGCTCTTTCACATCCTCGGCTCAGTTCCCCCCAGTGGTGGCATTGTGCAAAAGTAGCATCACAGCCACAGTGCTGACAGGCAGTGAAGACGCAGAAACCTCCATCCTTCTCTCCACTGCTCTTTCATAACCACAGCCACTTCCTTATCTAGTTATATTTCCAGAACATTTTATGTCACACAGATCCCCTTTGGGATTGCCTTTTCTCAGCACAGCCCCCTGGAGGTCCATCCATGGCGCTAGGTGTGTGAACAGCTGATTCCTTTTAATACTGAGCAGTTTTCCAACCCTTCCGTTTTAACCACAAGTATAATGAAAGTCTGACAGCAGGAAGATAGCCTGGGTTTCAGTGCCTCTGCTCCTCGAGGGCCAACAGCCCCCACCCTCCCAGCAGATGTAGCACCCCCACTCCACACTCACCCGGACCAGGCTGGCTGCGATGCTGGTGCATGGGGTCTTCACATGCTTCAGACACTTCTCATGGGACATGAAGTTGCAGACTATGGGAAGAGGACTCTGTAAGTGGGTCTCATCCCACCCAAGAAGGCCAGCAGGACCACTCAGCCAATTCTCACCAACCCATTAGGCAGTCCCAGGCACTGTGATCCTCCAAGTTCCCCTCCCTCATCTGAGAAACTGTGGCCTGGGTGGCTCTGACCGTCCTGACTGCAGCCCCACCCCTCTTACACAGGCTAAGCTGTCCTTCTTCCTCTATAGTCTTGGAGCTCACCAGATGGGCAGGGGGCCTTGCAAGCTCCTGCATCTCTGTAGAAGACTGGCTCCCCCAGGAACATTCTTCCCTCACTCTACCCAAACTGTGCTATACGCTGCACCTGAGACCCAAAGCCACCGGAGGCAGGCAGGCGAGCCAGCCAAGTGAGGGCTCAAGACAGCAGGAGGTGGACAGCCCAGGGCCCCCCATGGCAGGGAACATTGTGCATTTGCTGTGTGCAAGGGGTCCAGGGCAGCGCTCAGGAGGGCCAACAGGGCAGCAAACTGCACACTCAACTCCAACTTCCCCTAGCCACTCAGCTGGGAGACACAGAGTTAGGGAGGGGTCTGGACCCCACAAGGTAGGGATAACAGGAAGGCTGAGGCTGCAGTGGCTGGGAGTGGGCAGGACACACCCATCAAGACAGCCATCGGTGAAGACTGACCACGGAGCCTTGAGGCAGCCTGGTCCGGGGACAGGCAGCTCTTCCAAAAGGCCCTCATTTGCAGTGTACCCCCCTTCCTGCCATGGCCCCAAACAACCCAGTCCCTAGAAGAAAGAAGCTGCACAAAAGTTCTTCATGGGCTGTTCTAGAGACAACTTCCGGAATGCTGGTTCAAGGAGAGAAATAGGGAGAAAGGACAATAGGTACAGGGACAGCAACCGCAGCAAACACTGACCAGCCTCCCCCTCAGCCCATAGCCCTGCCAGGACCTTCCCAGGCATCCTGCCAGCCTCATTCAGTGAGCTGCTTTGTCCCAGGAGGATGCTCAGGGCTACAGAGCCCCACCTGCAAAGGGTCACACCCATGAAGGGGACCTGGAGTCTACCCTCAGACTATCTTCTATACCTTTCACCCTGTGTGTCAAATCCAATCATTTATCCCAGTGATTTTCAACTGGTGTGCACAAAAATTTTTAAAGATCATTAATTTTTTCGAAAGAAGTTCAAAGGATAGTAAGTATACTTTTTTAAAATTATGTTGATCAATAAGGGAGTTTAAGTATGCCATGGAAGTTTAACTATAAATTTAACTGTACTGTGAGATTTTTAAAAAAAAAAGAAGGTTGATAAATAATGGTCTAGCCTCAGAGCTGGAGCTGATTCAGGCTTTACCTGCACATCTGCCTCAGGGGACCCCCTGGCACTCCTGGGTGGCAGGGCAATGCAAGGTCTATGATCCCACAAAAAACTAGATCACACATGGGCAGCACCTGTAGCTCAGTGAGTAGGGCGCCGGCCCCATATAACGAGGGAGGCGGGTTCAAACCTGGCCTGGCCGAACTGCAACCAAAAAACAGCCGGCGTTGTGGCAGGCACCTGTAGTCTCAGCTACTCGGGAGGCTGAGGCAAGAGAATTGCTTAAGCCCAGAAGTTGGAGGTTGCTGTGAGCTGTAATGCCACAGCACTCTACTAAGGGCAATAAAGTGAGACTCTGTCTCTACAAAAAAAAAAGAAACCAGATCACACCATGCCAGTGGTGTAGGCCACCTGGTGCAGCCCAGGGTGTCAGAGGGACTGTGTCATGTTCACCGCAAAAACGTTCCTTTTGTGTGAGAGGCCCAGCTTCCGCTACAGGCTCTGGCTGTCCCCAGAGCAAAGGCCTGTCTCCTTAGCACCCCCCCTATTTCTTACCACAGGCCAGGATAGTTGGTGTCCAGCATCCTTAGGATCCACACAAACACCTGACCCTGTCCTAGCCTCCCTCCACAGAAGCTATTCTAGTCTCCAGGGCCCACCTGCTTATAGGACAACAGAGGACCAGAAAAGAGCCAGCCTCAGGGGGTGCCCATAGCTCAGTGGTTAGGGCGCTGGCCACAGGCGCCAGGGCTGGTGGGTTTGAACCTGGCCCAGGCCTGCTAAACAAACAAACAAAAAACCCATCATAGTGGCAGGTTCCTGTAGTCCCAGCTACTATAGGTAGGCTGAGGCAAGACAATTGATTGAGCCCAAGAGTTTGAGGTTGCTGTTGAGCTATGACGCAACAGCATTCTACCAAGAGTGACAACGTGAGACTCCGTCAAAAAAAAAAGTGCCAACCCTGGAAGCACCAGGGAGCTTAGAGGGGAGGGCCACCCTCACCCCAGCCCTGTCTCCTAAGCAGCTGAGGTGCCGCACCTGGGAAACCAGGCCAGTTCTGCGTGGCCACAACTGCTGCCCTAGCCGCCAGGAGAGGTCAGCTGGCTTCAGCCACCGCAACTGTCCACAGCACACCTTGCCACATACAGCCCCCGAATTCCAATCGCAACCCTGAATGGGGCACAAGCCCCCACCTCTGAAAGAGCTGCACCCTCTCAGGGCCAGCGGGAGGTGAGGCCTGTCCTGGAGAGGCCGTCGCCGGCAGAGCGGAGCTCAGGGTGAGGGGCGCGTTCCGAGGTGGGAGAACCCGGATCATGGGTTAGGGTTGGAGTCAGGGAACCTGACCCCGGCGTGCGTGGTTGCGCGCGTCCTGGGCTAAGCCCGCCCCGCCTCGGAAGGACTCCGGCCGGGAGCTCACCGTCGCACAGGAAGCCGGCCAGCCCCCAGATGAAGTCCGAGCAGAGGTGGCAGAAGGTGGGCTTGGTGAGCGTTACCTTCCGGAAGCTGTGGCCCTGCGAGGCCGCGGGACCCGGGGGTCTGACGCCCGCCCGCTCCGGCCCCGACACCAACCCCGGGCGCGTGCGGCCTCCGCCGCCCAGTACTGGGCTACAGACCGGGCTTCTGGGCCTCTGGGCGCCGCCGCCCAGCCAGGGGCGGGCCCCGGACTCAGCCGCCGCCGCCATCCCAGCTAGAGCCGCCCGAGCCCGAGCGAGCGCGCTGGAGGCTACAAACGCCGCAACTGCTCTGCCTGGACGGCCAGGATGTCTATTGCGCCCGCCCCACTGCGCAGGCGTAGGCCACGGGGTGGAGCCGAGGGCGGGGCAAAGGAAAAGGCGGGGCCCTCAGAGCCAGGCTTCTAACAGCTGGCCCGGGGCGGGCCTGATGTGGCTTGCGTGGACTCTGCCTCTGACGCCACGGGCTGCAGCTGGCCCACATTTCCTCGACTGGGCCTCCGGTCACCAAACCTGAGGCATTTGCCCTGCAGCGCCCAGGCCCGCGGCTGCCCAGAGGGTCGCCTCCCACGCGGGTCGCGATCTCGCGCACGGCTCGTGGCTGCACAGAGACACCTAGAGATAAGCGTCCCTGTGGCTGGGGCGTCCTCAGGAGCCAGGGTTCGTGCGGACCCGACGCAGCGCGTGGGCGGCTCGGTCTGCAGAATCTCCGCTCATGAAACTTGCGCTGCGGGCAGTTTCCCCCGTCTCCCGCCCCCCAGCGGTCACCTCAGGGCAAGTGGGCTGCGGACAGTTGACATGACTGTGGTTGCCCGCCAGCAGGCAGGTCCGGAGCTATCTGTCGCGACCCTCACACGGCCTCCTGGAAGACCCTTCCCCCGCCCCCAGCTCTCCTGGACCTGGCCATGGGGGCCCCTTGGGATGCCGCAGGGCTCTCTGGAGGGACGCCCAGCACAAATAGCTTTCTATCTTCTCTGGATGGTGCTGGAGACAGTCAGGGGCCGCGTCCACGAGGTCACCCTGCCACGACCGCTGGCTACGCTTTGGGTGACGGCTCCCGGGGACCTAACTGTGGGCTGGAGTCCATGTGGCCGCACTGGGCAGCCTCAGCCAAAGGGCTTCCTAGGCGAGCCACGTAGTCCCTGCGGTACCTCGGGGGCTCTAGAGGCAGGCCTGCATCCCCAGGCAGGGCTCAGGCAGCAGAGCACAGGGGTGGGGGTGGGGGTGTGGGAGGCAGAGGACAACAGGAAAGGCACCGCCAGGGGAGGGCTGATGACCACGAAGCTGGGAGGAAATGCCTATCGTTGTGCTAGAGCCTTCCAAAGGCAAGGAGCGGAGGGACACTTGCCCTCTGATCCCAGGGAAGACCTGGGAGTAGTAGTGTTGTGGGTGGGGCTCTGGGCTTCAGGGATGAAGGGGTGTGGTCACTGGCATGGGCACCTCTCTGCCCTCCAGGTCAGGGTTCTGAACACCACCAGCAAACTAAGGAATAAACCAGCTTGAGAATGAGATGACTGTGTCTTGAAGCTGGCTGTGGATGCTGGGAGTCAGGGCTGAGTGAGCAGGAAGAGCTGGCCTGTGGTACCAGAAAGCATCCAGGCAGGGCACTCACCAGGGCCAAGTCCCTGGGACAGGTCTTTACAGACCCAGGGGAATCCTAGCCCCATGCCCAGGTAGGTCGATGTGTGTTGCCCCTTCATGGGAGCATTCAGCCAGACAGCCTGGTCCACATCCCTTCTTTCACCTCCTCAGTCAGGTCCTGCCCTGCACCTGCCCTGGATCAGATCACAGGTCACTTGCCTCTTGACCCCAGGGTCAAGGGCCCTGCTGCTTTAGGAAGCCCACGCCACATGTTGCAGACTGCAGCCAACTTCTGAGGAAAAACAGTATTTAAGAACATTATTTTCTCCATTCAGGAGAAAATGAAGAGCATCAAAAACATCTTAAAAACAGAAACCCACACCTGACGGTTTCTGCCAGAACTTTACTATGCTTTCTCACCTACCTAGCAAGTGAACAATACTTCCATCAACCCTCCCACAAACTTTCAAAACAATTAGCAGCTTTTCCCTCCAAGGCCTGTCTGGATTTTGGCTCCTGGGTCAGTCCTGCAGTGTCTTGGCCAGCTCAGGTTGAGTGGCTGAAACAAGGTGAATGTATCTCATAGTTCTGGAGGATGGGAAGGCACAGACCAGGTGCAGGCATGGTCAGGTTCTGGGGAGTGCTCTCTTCCCTCTCTGCTCCCCTAAGAAGATGCTAGCCACCATGTCAAGGTCAAACCACTCTGGTATGGGTAAAATTGTATCCCCAAAAACATGTTGTGTCCTATATTGCAGTCCTAGGCCCTGCACCTCAGAATGTGACTTTATTTGGAGATGGGGCCTTTTTTTTTTTTTTTGAGACAGAGTCTCACTGTGTCACCCTCGGTAGAGTGCTGTGGTGTCACAGCTCACAGCAACCTCAAACTATTGGGCTGAGGCAAGTGATTCTCTTGCCTCAGCCTCCCAAGTAGCTGGGAATACAGGGGCCCACCACAATGCCAGCTATTTTTTGTTATTGTTGTTGTAATTGTCATTGTTGTTTGGCAGGCCCAGGCTGGGTTCGAACTTGTTAGCTCTGGTGTATGTGACTAGTGCCCTAGCTGCTAAGCTACAGGCACTGAGCCAGGAGATGGGATCTTTACAGAAGTGATCAAGTTAAAATGAGATATTTAGGGTGGGCCTTAAACCAGTATAATGGTATTCGCATAAAAAGGGGAAATTTGGACCCAGATGTGCACAGTTAGAGCAAGTGTGGAGATGAAGGCAGAGGCCCAGGCGAGGCTTTTCCAAATCCAGGAGCTGGCAAAGCCTAGGACAGTCTCCCTTATAGCCTCAGGAGGGACCAGCCCTTGCCACACCTTGGCCTCAGACTTCCAGAGTCCAGAACTTCAAGATTATGAATTATTACTGCTTAAGCCACCCATTCTGGGGTACTCTGTCATGACAACCCTCAGAAACTCACACACAAGGGGACTGTTCTAGCCTGTGCTGTGAGCGGCACAGGTGAGGGCAGAGTCTGCAGCACTTGGTCACTGCCTTCTCTCACTTGACATTTTGTTTTGAGCTCTAAGGACCAGTCTCTTCCACTGCTGCTGCAAATAAAACTGCACACCTATTGCTGCTATTTTGTTATAGGTAAATACTATAGTTTATTTATTCTATTGGGGCTTTTTGTTTGTTTTTTGGTTTTGTTTTGTTTTGAGACAGAGTCTTTCTCTCTCCCAGGCTGGAGTACAATAGCATCATCACAACTCACTGCAGCCACAAACTCCTGGGCTCAAGCGATCCTCCTGCCTTAGCCTCCCAAATGGCTGGGACTACAGGCACCTGACACACCTGGCTGATTTTTCTATTTTTTTTAGAACTAGGGTCTTTCTGTATTGTCCAAGCTGGTTGTGAACTCCTAAATGCAGGTGATCTTCCCACCTCAGCCTCCCAGGGTACTGGGACTACATTTATGAGTCACTGTACCTGGCCTATTTACTCTCTCTCTTTTTTTTTTTTTTTGCAGTTTTGGCCAGGGCTGGGTTTGAACCCATCACCTCTGGTATATGGGGCCAGCGCCCTATTCCTTTGAGCCACAGGCACCACCCTATTTATTCTACTGTTAATGGGCTTGGGAATTATTGCCAGATATTGGCTATTATAAATAATGCTTCCTAAATATTCTTGTCCCAGTGTTTGGACAACACATGCACATATATCGACAGGTCTGTTGGAGTAAACCACTGGGTCACAGGACATGCTTTGTTCACCTTTAGAAGATAATCCCAAACAGTTTTTTGAAAAATATACACAAAAATAAAAATTCTTACTTTCATCAGAAATGTAGGAAACTTCGGGAGGCTGAGGCACAAAGATCGCTTGATTCCAGGAGTTTGAGGTTTCTGTGAGGTTCATGATACCACAACACTCTACCCAGTGCGGCAGAGTAAGACTCTGTCTCAAAAAAAGAAAAAAGAAACGTAGGAAACTTCCTTCTACTGCACATTTTTACACACCCTGGACTCTAACAGTCTCATAATTTCAGCCATTCTTGGAGGGGTGCAGAGGTATCTCAGTGTGGTTTTGACTCATCTGATGGAAAGGTAGGCTTACAGCTGGTCACACATTTGTCTGCCATTTGCAGCTTTTTTCTTTCTTTCTTCTTTTTTTTTTTTTTTAATTGACACAGAGTATCACTCAGTTGCCCTGGGGTAGAATGCCATGGTGTCATATCTCACAGCAACCTCAAACTCTTGGGTTCAAGTGATCCTCTTGTCTCAGCCCAAGAGGATCTTGTTCTGGCTGGGATTATAGGTACCCACCAGATTCCCCAGCTATTTTTTCCTGCTTTTAGTAGAGATGGAATCTTGCTTTTACTAAGGCTGGTCTCGAACTCCTGAGCTCAGGTGACCCAACCGCCTCAGCCTCACAGCGTGCTAGGATTATAGGCATGAGACAGTTCTTGTGGGTCTCTGTTAAATGCCTTGACTATTTTTCCATCTAATTTCTTGTTCTTATTGATTTGTGGGAATTTTTTATGTATTCTGGATGTGACTCTTCTGTCAATTATAGTTGACGCTCATTTTCAAGGTAGCTTTGCTATATACAGAATGACAGCCAATGTTCACTGTGACATTGCCCTGGTTCATTGCTTTAGGGGACTACCAACCTGGGTTCCTGCCAGGCTCTGCTCACATTTCTGGCACATGATCAATACATAATCTTGTTTTCTGTGTTTCTGTTTAAGGGCACTTATTCAACATATATTTACATGCACACACTCATATAAATATTGTTGATTCATCAACACTGAGCTCACAACCAGCAGCACTACCACTCATGCCTGCATCACCTGTGCATGTTTTCTCCCAGGCTCATCAACCACTTGTACCTGCGGACACTGGACAGCACTCCAGCACTGGGCTGGGGCCACTGCAGACAGCAAAATCACCAACAGAAGCACAGAGATGCAAAAAACATGGCACTGAGACGACCACAAAAAGCACCCTTGTTTACAGGACAAGAGGAAGGAGAAAGCAGAGCTCAGCCTTGCTCCAGCCCAGCAGGGCATGTCAGCAGCTCAGAGCCTCCTCTGCCCTAAGCATGTTCATAAGTGATTTGTGGAGGCACTGGGAATGTTGATTTTGAAGTTACAAACAAATTTAGCAAGTGGGTTAATTTGCAAATGCAGGATGTGGGGCAGCAAGCAGCAGCACCCTTCAGAGATGGCTTCTGGTGTTTTAGCTGTTACCCCTGTCTGAATGACCAAGCCTAGTATGGAGGCTTCTTTACCTTCCACACTGACACCTCTGAGCAACTCAGGAATTTTTGGGGGTGGGGTCCTTGTTTGTTGTATGGTCCATCCTCACAGGGCTCTGAGGCACCTCAGCCATAAAGCAGGTGGCCAGCTCTCTTCAAGAAAAATGCAAAACAATTATTATAAAATTAGATAGTATTTATTCAGAATGAGAGAAGAAATCATAACAAATTAAACATTTAAAAACATTGACTAAGGCCAGGCATGGTGGCTAATGCCTATAATCCTAGCACTCCGGGAGGCTGAGGCAGGTGAATTTCCTGAGCTCACAGGTCCCATCTCTTAAAAAAAAAATAAAAATAGCTAGGCATTGTGGCAGGCACCTGTATTCCAGCTACTTGGGAGGCTGAGACAAGAGAATCACTTGAGTCCGAGAGTTTGAGGTTGCTGTGAGCTGTGATGCCATGACACTTTACCTGGGGGCAACAAAGTAAGACTCTGTCTCAAAAAATATATATAATGATTAACAGCACAAAGATCACAAAATCCAGAAAGTACCATAATTTTTGTCATAATGGCCTGCTACATGCCAAATTCTTTCATCTATATTTGATGATTGTCTCTGATTACAATTTTGCAATATAATTTTCCAAAGAAAAAGATCATTTAGTCTTTCTAGAATGGCTGATTTAAAATAAAAAACAAGGCTGGGCTCAGTGGCTCATGCCTGTAATCCTAGCACTCTGGGAGGCTGAGGCAGATGGACTGCTTGAGCTCACGAGTTTGAGACAACCTGAGCAAAAGTGAGACCCTGTCTCTACTAAAATAGAAAAACTGAGGCAAGAGGATCACTTGAGTCCAAGAGGTAGAGGTTGCTGTGAGATATGACGCCACAGCACTCTACCCAAGGCAATAGCTTGAGACTCTGTCCCCCAAAAATAAATGAATAAAATAAAATAGTATGATCTATTTACTGGTTACATCATATATGGTGTTAAGACTGGTACCAAATTTGGAGAAAACAGTGTCAACTTTCTTTCCTCTATAAGCTGGAAGCTTCAGGGTCTTGCATTTTTCTTCTGAGGGGACTAATCTAAGATCCCTTCTGTGGGGGCTGGAGATGGTGGCTCACTCCTGTAATCCCAGCACTCTGGGAGGCCAAGGCAGGAAGATCCCTTGAGTTCAGGAGTTCAAGACCAGCTTGAGCAAGAGCAAGACACTGTCTGTACTAAAAATAGAAAAACTAGCCAGGCATTGTAGCAGGCACCTGTAGTCCCAGCTACTTGGGAAACTGAGGCAGGAGAATCCCTTGAGGTCAGGAGCCTGAGATTGCTGTGAGCTGGACTGACTCCACAGCACTCTACTCTAGGGTGACACAGTGAGATTCTGTCTCAAACAATAATAATTTTTAAAATAACAAAAATAAAAAAGCCTTTCGTGGTGAGCTTCACTAGCTCATGCTTCTGCCCAAGTGTGAGGGAGGTTATTGTGCCAATGTCAGCTTTCCTATGACTTAGTCCCCTTTGTGAGTTGCCAGGCATGTTTCTGGAAGCTGTGCCACAGACGTGAGGAAGTGGCTGGGAAGGACATGAACAGACTCTGCTAATCCCAGCTGACATTCCCACAGCTGGGCTTCCCCGTAGCCAGGCCCCACAGTGCCCACTGCTTCTCCAGGGCCTACCCATTACTGTGGGCACCCTCACAGTTAGTGTCTTAGCTTGGTGAATTTTACACAACCCTGTGACCAGGCCAAGGCTCCCTGGAATCCATCTCTTTTGTGGTCCATCTGTGCCAGCACCATGCTGGCTGCCTTTGTATTCTTGGTCTAGGATCATACAAACCCTGTTCATGTGCTGAGGAGTTGGCAGGACATGTCCCCTCTGGAGGCAAAGCACCTGTCCCTTCCTTCACATTTGAAGCCATTATTGGCAACCTGTGATTCTGAAGCTTGTCCTGAGATTAGTTTTAATCAGTCATGGTAATGTGACAGACATGGAGACAACTGCCTTTAGACAATTTATCATTTACATTTCCCAAGAGAAGGGGGCATGCACACCACACCCTCACATCATGCAGGGCTGCAGGTGAAGCCCCAGTTTGGAGCAGGAGGGAAGGAACATGACCCAAACCCTGGGCTTTAGAGGCAGTCCCTAATTGTCCACATCTCCCCTTGGGGTGTCTTAGAATGTGTGTGGGTTAGACAAAGGAGATAGTGGTCTGTAGATTGGTTGCTTTATATTTAAAAGAGGGGCTTTTTTGCTACCTCTAAGATTTAGCTAGTGGGAGGAACAATCTGGCCTGGGTAAAGGGCCCCAATGGGGTATATGGGGCTGGCGCCCTACTCACTGAGCCACAGGTACTGCCGCTATATAAAACTTATAAAAGAGGGCAGGGCCGTGGCTAAGCAAGTAGGGCGCTGGCCCCATATACCAAGGGTGACGGGTTCAAACCTGGCCCCAGTCAAACTGCAACAAAAAAATAGCTGGGCGTTGTGGCGGGCACCTGTAGTCCCAGCTACTCAGGAGGCTGAGGCAAGAGAATCACCTAAGCCAGGAGTTGGAGGTTGCTGCGAACTGTGTGATGCTGCCACAGCACTCTACTGAGGGCAATAAAGTGAGACTGTCTCCAAAAAGAAAAAATTATAAAAGAAAAAAGTGAAAGAAAAAAAAGAATATGGAAAATAAGAAAATGGGCCAGACATGGTGGCTCATACCTGTAATCCTGTAATCCTACAAGTAAGCTAGGATGCCACCACAGCACTCCAGCCTGGGCAACTGAGTAAGACTTTGTCTCAAGAAAAAAAAAAAAGTAAATGAAAAAAGAAAATGAAAATGTCAATACAAAGGACAGACATTAAAATAAGTTTTTAACCACTGAGAGATGGAAGCCAGTTTTTTTTTTTTAAGACAGAGTCTCACTATGACTCTGTAGAGTACTGTGGCGTCACAGCTCACAGCAACCTCAAACTCTTGGACATAAGCAATTCTCTTGCCTCAGCCTCCAAAGTAGTTGGGACTACAGGTGCCTACCTCGAAACCCCACTTTTTTTTTGTTGTAGTTGTCATTATTGTTTACCAGGTCCAGGCCGGGCTTAAACCTGCCAGCCCCAGTGCATGTGGCGGGTGCTCTAACCTGAGCTACAGGCTCGGAGCCTGGAAGCCAGGTTTTAATAGAAAATACCAAGATGTTTAAGAAGAAAACTAAGAGAAGGGCAGTGACTGTGCTGGGGACAGGCACCAAGGGAGCTGCCTCACCACTCTGGGAAACCTCTCTCCAGTCTCTGCCCTAACATCTTTGCTCCCTTTGCAACTCTGGTGCTGCACACAGACTTCCTCCCAAGTAGCTGGGACTACTACAATAGCTGCCACAACGCCAGGTTATTTTTAGAGACAGGGTCACGCTCTGGCTCAGGCTGGTCTCCAACCTGTGAACTCAGGCAATCCACTGCCTTGGCCTTCAGAATGCTAGGATTACAGGCATGAGCCACTGGGCTGACCTTTTTTTTTTTTTTTCCAGACAAATTCTCAAGCTGTCGTCCTGGGTAGAGTGCCATGTTATCATCATAGCTCATAGTAAACTCAAACTCTTGGGCTCAAGTCATCTTCTTGCCTCAGTTTTTCTATTTTTAGTAGAGACAGGGTCTCACTCTTACTCAGGCTGGTCTCCAAGTCCTGAGCTGAAGCAATCTACCTGCCTCAGGCTCCCAGAGTTGCTAGGATTATAAGCGTGAGCCACTGTGCCCAGCCTTTTAAGTTTTTTTTTTTTTTAAGATGATTTATCCACTACTTCAGTTGTTTTCTCTGGAGTGCTTGAACTCTGTGAAAGCCCACTGTTTCCAGAAAGAGAAATTTCTGTACTGTCATTTTTTTTACTTGGCTTTCCCTCCCTTTCTTATAATTTTTTATTAATTTTTTCCATTAATTTTTCATACTATATTTCTTCCTTCCTGCTGGTTTAGAATTTATATACTCTATATCTCATTTAAATAATCATGACGGGCTCGGCGCCTGTGGCTCAATGGGCTAAGGCGCCAGCCACATACACCTAAGGTGGTGGGTTCGAATCCCCAGCCCTGGCCTGCCAAACAACAATGATGGCTGCAACCAAAAAAATGGCCGGGAGTTGTGGCGGGCACCTGTGGTCCCAGCTAATTGGGAGGTGGAGGCAGGAGACTCGCTTGAGCCCAGGAGTTGGAGGTTGCTATCAGCTGTGATGCCATGACACTCTACCCAGGGGGATAGCTTGAGGCTCCGTCTCAAAAATAAATAAATAAATAAATAAAAATAATCATGATGTTTTTACTTTGCAATTTCCATGTAAGAAGACCTAATGTTAAACAGTATCTTAATTCTTTCCCCTCAAATAAAAAAAGACCAATCACTGTAACTTTGAGCTCACAATTTATGAGCTGTTATAGTCCAGTATTTCAGTTTCTTTTCTCATTAGATAGTTACTTTCATCATTACTTTATAGTGTTGGCTTGCAGTCACATATCTATATTGGACTACAGTTGTCTCATGGTATCATTCTAGGACCTTCAACGTCACCCAAATTCACAAAAGCTCTAGTCCCAAATATAAAACAACATAATATTTGTATTATTACCTACACATATCCTCGATATAGTTCAAATCAGCAGTTCTCAATCTGTGGGTCGTGAGCCCTTTTTAACAATGAAAATACAATGCAGCAGTAGGAAGGATGAGAACCACTGCTTTACATCATCCCTAGATTACTTAGAATATCCAATGCAAATGTAAATTACAATGTAAATTCTATGTAAATAATTGTATTGTTTTAAGATTATTTTTACTGTTGTATCATTTATTTTGTTTTGTTGGAGATGGGGGCCTAGCTCTGTTGCCCAGGCTAGAGTGAAGCGGCACAATCACAGTTCACTGTAGCCTCTTACTGGGTTCAAGTGATCCTCCTGCTTCAGCCTCCAGAGTAGTTGGGACTACAGGTGTGCACCATGCCCAGCTAATTTCTCTGTCTTGTCTTTTCTTTCTTTCTTTTTTTTTTTTTTCCCTGCAGTTTTTTTTCGAACCCGCCACCCCGGTATATGGGGCCGGTACCCTACTCCTTGAGCCACAGGCGCCGCCCCAATTTCTGTGTTTTTTCATAGGGACGGTGTCTCACTCTTGCTCAGGCTGGTCTCCAATTTCTGAGCGCAAATGATCCTCCCACTTCACTCTCCCAGAGTGCTGGGATTACAGGTGTGAGCCAGTGCACTAACCCATTGTTTTGGTTTTCTAAAAAAATGCTTTCAATCGGCAGTTGGTGGAATCCACGTTCTCAGAGTCGACGGACACGCGACTCCCGCCAAACCTGGGGCCACGTTGGACCCTGCGCTACCTCTGCAGGCCTCACCCAACCCACCCACCGCTCTTAGAGCTCCGCCTCCACAGGCGCCTGCGCCAGAGCCGGCGCCTCCGGCACTTCAGGACCCAGCCAGCAGACTCAAGACCCGGCTCCTGTGGTCCGGCCAGCCCTGGAGCTGTTACGGGCTTGGGCCTCAACTGCTCGGAGCTTTAACAAGACAGGGTGCGCTCCATGCACATCCCACGCTAGGACCGAGCACTCCTCAGAGCGCTTTCCGCAAATTTATTCGCCCAGTCCTCCTGACCACTCTGCGGTGAGACAGCAACACTCAGCAGGGGTCGAGAAGAACATGGAGAAGCCGTCCCGCCCGGCCGTGCCCCACTCCCAGCCCGGCCCCCTTCCCCGGGGTGGCACGGAGGTCCTACCTAGGTCCCGCCCTGCAGCGGCGATCACGTGGGGGCTCTCAGACCGTGACCCGGAGGCGGAACCAGCTGCTCCCGGAGCACAGAGGTGCGCGCCGACTGGGTGGGCCGGGCAGGTCCAGGAACTACGCCAGCAGCCCTGCATCCTGGCCGCGAGACCCCCGCCACTCCGCGCCCCAGCCGCGCAACCCTCGCTTCTTGTGCTCCCAGCTTTGGGGTCGTGCGACACCGCGCCCCGACCATGTCATCCCCGCGGCCCCGAGCCGTCCCTGTCCCGGCTGTGCGTCCCCGCGCCGCGCTACTTGCGCTCCTAGCCGTGCTCCCGGCCGCCCTGGCTGAGGCCCCGTATCTGGTGCGGGTGGACGTGACCCGTGTGCTGCGGCCCCTGAAGCCCTTCTGGAGGAGCACGGGGTTCTGGTGAGCGCTCCATGCCGCAGAACTGAGGACCGAGAGTCCCACCTGCCTCTATCCCCGCGCGCGCTCTTCCCATACCCAGGGTGCCCACTGTGCCTTTTGCTTCTGGGACCCTCCTGTGGCATCTGGGGAGACCCTTAGGCTCTCACTCGCATACAGTGGGTGCTCCCGAGAGAGGACGGGGTCCTTCCCTCCTCCCTATGCCATCCAGCCTCTATGAGGTGGAGGTGGGGTCTTCTCTCATATCCTGGGTGTTTGGGGTGTGACCTGTGATGGAGGCCTGGGACCACCCCGGACTCAGAACACTGCTCTTCAAGGCAGCCAGGGAGTGTCCTCAGGCCCTTGCAGTGTCCTCAGGCCCTCCTCCTAGAAGGCTGCAAGTTTCCTGTAGGGCAGAGCAAGGGGTGGGGCTAGAAGTCCTAGTCTTCTGTCCTGTGAGCTCCCTTCCCAGCAGAGATAGAACTTGTCCCTGATTACTGTCATTTTATTATTTACTCAGTGGGCAGGCACCAGCCTGTTATCTGGGGTTCCCCAGTAGCCCTGAGTCCTGGATTATAGGGGCCAGATATGTAGGAAGGCTGCACAGCTGACCAGGGCCCAAGGCTCAGGACTTACAGCCACTTCTTCCATTCCCAGCCCTCCACTGCCACATGACCAGGCCGACCATTTCCTCAGCTGGGACCAGCAGCTCAACTTCGCCTATGTAGGTGCTGTCCCTCACCATGGCATTGAGCAGGTCCGGACCCACTGGCTGCTGGACCTCGTCACAGCCAGGTGGGTGCTGTGGAGGCTGGGACTCCTGGGGGCAGCTGGCCAGAGCCTGCCTTACAGAGATGACCAGGCCAAGTGAGGAAGCCCGACTGGCCTGTGCTGTGTCAGATGGGGCAGGGCTGGGCTGGTGCTCAGAGGACCCGTGGCTCCTTCACTTCCTATCATGGCATCCTTTTGGGGAGTGGGTGAGGGAGGATGTCCCTACTGGTTATACTCCAGGAACCCACGGGAAGTGTGGTCACGTTTGCTTGGCCTATGGCACATGGCTTTGCATGCCAGGCCCCAGTGCTGGGCTGAGGTTCTATTGGTCACACAACCTTTGGCCCCTGAGGCAGGCTGTCACTCTGAGGGTGAGGCCTGGGGGCACTTGAGTGTGGAGGGCTTAGAGAAACCTAACTCTTCCTGTGCCTACCCTGCAGGGCAGAGGCTGGACAGGCCCTGGGATAGTGTGTCTTTCTGGCTTCATGATTTGCAGGGACCCTCATTTAAACAAGACAGTGACGCAGAGTATCAGATGGGGTGCAGAGTGTCGGGTTGGGTGCAGCACTTCTGCACTCAGGCCGAGGGATCATGTGGGTGTCTGGCATCAGGGCTGGGCCCACATTGTGGCGCAGCACTTGCCTTGAAGGTGAAGGCTCTTGATTACTGAGTGTCTGAGGTCCTCCTGTTTGGTCAGAGTGTCCCTTCCCTGTCCCCAACTAATGCTCTGGGGCCCCAGGGTGGAGGTAGTGACAAGTGCAGCTGGGCATTGCTCCCTCAAAGGATCTCAGTGCCGGCTGCAGACCTGTGCCACAAGCTCAGGAGAGTTGTGAGCAGGCCCTGCCTGTTAGAGGGTAGAGTCTGCAGCCGCCAGCTCCCCATGGCGGGCACGAGCAGCCAGCACAGCGCTGTGTACAGTGTGGAACAGCTGCTTCTCAGCCACACTCCCCTCATCCTCTGTGAGGAAGCCACTTCTCCTTAGAGCATCCCTCACCGGGGGGCTGCAGCAGGCTAGGAGCAGGCTAATGCCCAGGGCCATGTAATCCTGGCGCAGACCCTGTAGTGTGGCCATGCCAGTCACGTCCAGAAACAGCAGTGGGGCACAGTCAATGACCACCGTGTGGAAGCTGGCTGCTGTGGGCACCAGTGCAGCCCTGCTACTCACGGGGCCTGGGTCTTTACTGTCGACAGGATCTCTCTCACTGGCTTCCGCCTCTGATCCCGGTTCCTTCCCTCTGGCTGCCAAGCGCCCTGCATCCAGCCCTGTCAGGCTGTAGAGGGACTGTAGGAAGAAGTCCTTGTTGGCATAGTGGAGTGGCCCTGTGAAGCGGAACACCTGGACCCCAGGTTCAGGGATGAGGCCCTCAAATTCTGTGGTGTCCTCATAGAAGTCCGAGTCCCCGATGCGGGCAAGTAAAGCTGCATGTGGGCGCTGTGTCCGGCCTGCCAGGCTGAGCAGTGAAAGGATCACACCAGCCAGTAGCCCAGCCTCAGTGCTGACTAGCACAGAAGTGGCTGCAGTGCCTACCCAGACCACTGCATCAGGTGGGCTTAGCCGCCACAGCTGAGGGAGCTCCCTCACCTTTCTTAGGGCCCCACGCAGGCTGACAACGATCACACAGGCTAGCACGCTGCGTTGCAGGTCCCGGAACAGTGGGGCCAGCGCTAGCAGCACTAGTAGGACCACGGCAGCACTGACCACGCTGGACAGCTGCGTACGGCAGCCAGTGGAGGTCTTTACTAGGCTCTTCGCAAGGGCAGCACTGGTGGCAAAGCAGTGGAAGAAGGCAGGCAGTACGTTGCAGCAGCCCACGGCCAGCAGCTCCTGGTTGGCACGGACAGAGTAGCCATGGCTATGGGCGAACATCTCTGCCAGTGAGATTGAAAAGGCTGAGCCCACAAGGGCCAGGGCCACAGCATCCAAGGCCACACGCTGCATAAGCTGGGGGTCTGGCACCCGCGGGGCCACAAAGCCAGTGGGGATATCACCAGCCACACTTGAGCCAAAGTGCTCATGGAGCTGCCCAAAGTGGGATACAGTTGTGGCCACCACAATGACCAGGAGCTCTGTAGGCAGTGGCACCCTCAAGCGGTGCCGGCAACGGTCTGAGAGCTCCTTAGCAGCCAGCAGCACTGACAGACACACAGTGCTGGTGATCACATCACACAAGTTGGCTTGGCTGGCGTTGTGCAGCAGGCTTAGCCATGTGCTGACCACCATGCCTGGCCCCTGGTGCCGAGGCATCCTCACACCCAGGAGGTGCCTAAGCTGCGAGGTCAGGATGGTCACTGAGGCCCCCATGGCAAAGCCGTCAAGCAGGGGTTGTGAGAGGTAGGTGGACACGAAGCCCAACTGGAGGATGCCCATGAAGACCTGTGGATAGAGGATGGTCAGGCCATAGGCCATCTTGGGGGCCAGGTCACCCACCATTAACACCTGGTATGGCCTGAGAATGTGGGCACAGAACATGAAGATCCACTGCTGTGGCTGCATCTTTTCCAATCAGACCCTTCCCACTGCCTCCTGTGCTCCTGCTCTGTACACTATGCACATTAGCACTCACTGAGGCTGCATGTGTGTTCTGCTGGGTATGGGTGCTCACCTCTGATGTCTCATGCACAGGAACCAGTTTTATTTCAGAACTGAGGCCTCTGGCCTCTAGGTGTCAGAAAAGCCCTCTGGTTTCCTGCATGTGGCGCCAACTCCCATTGCCCTCCACGCAGATGTGGAGCTGATGGGGAACCAGGGTGGACAAAGGTTATATGGGAGACAGGCCTGGGGAGGCTGCAGGAGATAGCCTGTCCCCTGGACCCACCTGGAGCAGGAAGCTAAGGAGGCTATGGGAGCCATATTCTGGCCAGGCTGGCACTCAGGGCTCTCCCCCTACACTTCCAGCCCTCAGTGCCCTACCCTGGGATGCCCTAGAATGCCTAGCTGTGCCTGTGCCCAGTTCTGCCTGTCCTCTGGACCTGACCCCCAGTTCCTCCCAGACCTGCCCCTGGGAGGTGGTGTGTTCTGGGCACCTAAGAGAGGATGCCCTGAGCAGCCAAATGGCCCATCTTTGCCCCTATGCAGGGGTCCCTCACCTGGTAAACCCCAGCCACCAGTGTGAGGGCGGTGGCGATGCGGATGGCGTAGCAGTCCCGCCCACAGTCGGGTGGCCCGAGGACTAGGGTGGTAGCTGAGTCATTGAGGATACTGCTGTTGGCTCTAGGTCCCAGGCTGTCCTGGGAGGGGTCGAAGCCGGCCAGTTGGAGTTCTCGGTCAACCACCTGCCCCACCATTAGGCAGAGCAGACTGAAGATGCCGACAGAGACATGGTGTGAAGTGCCCATGAGAAAGTAGATGATGTTGGCGAAGAAGGACGTGTAGAGGCTATAGATGGGCTGCAGCCCGGCCAGCAGGGAGTAGGCAATGGCCTGTGGCACCAGGATGATGCCGATGACCAGCCCTGACATGACATCACCTGCCAGATACTCCCGTGGGCGGTATTGGCGCAGCCAGCGCGTGGCAGGGATCAGGTCCTGCAGCAGTGCCCGGGCTCGGGGCAGGCTACACGTGCACCTGTGTAGCAGCCTGGCCTTCAGCGTCCTGCGCAGACCCTGGGGTACTGGCGGCTGCCTTCGAACCAGCACCAACCCCCTGCTGTGCTGCAGAGGCTCAGGGGTCACATCCATTCTGCAGCAGGAGAATGTGTAGGGTCCTGGGTTCCCTGCTCTCAGGGGCTGGGTGCTGTGCCCCTCCCAACAGTGTGAGCCCAGACCCTGGCCCTGCGTGTAGGACGTCGGGTCCAGCTTGCTCCAAGGTTTAGCTGTGGGATAAGAAGTGATTGCCATGATGGGCTACGTGCAGGGGCTGCTGAGGCCAGTGGTGCTAGGGGTGGCCCAGCAGAGCTCCTGCCACTCACCCCCTGGGGGAAGGAGCCTACCCGGTGGTTCACATGTGTGCTGCAGGACAGGCTGTCAGAGACCCAGGCATGAGCCCTTGCTGCTCCCTATCTGCCTCCTTGGCCTGGTGAAGGGCTTCACTTGTTCCTCTGTGCCCACTCTAGAGCCCCTCCCCTCTTGACACCTCTGCTGGCCCCTTCATCACCTCTGCACCGTGGGCCACATACTGGCTATATGGAACGGGGTCTTGTGTGCCTGCCAAGCCTTTGGATGCTGGGACTCCAAGTCTGCCTGGGGAGTGACCCCAGAGCCAGCTGGGAGGGAGGTGGAGTGACGGGTCTGTGTCCCTTGCCCAGAAAGTATGTAGGGTCCTCCGTTAGGTGTTTGCCCAAGACCCTGACCAGTCTGTACAGAACTGTTCCCAGGCCAACCTCCCAGAGGGAGTCCAGCCCTCTGCAAACAGCCACCCCAGGCCAGCAGAGCTGGAAGGGCCATCTTTACATTTCCTTTGCACTAGTGGGCCAGGGAGGTGGTGCTTAGAGGCCAGGCTGATCATGGCTCAGGTCCATTCTGCCCTATTCACAGCCTCCAGAGCACTCCCTGCACAGCAGAGTTTAGTCGGTGCCCTTTTTCCCTTAGAGCCCAGGACGTGGGGCCTGGGGGCTCCCTGGGTAGTGGGAATGGTGCTGCCCCATAGGGAACATGATGAGAGCTCTGTTTTCTTCCAAAGCCACCACCACATAGGGTCCCTGGGGTCCAGTTGTGCAGCAGAAAGACTAGCTGTGAGCTGCCTTGAGCCTGAGGGTCCCTTAGGGAGCCATAGGGTCCAGGGGTCCTGACCAGTTGTCCTTGGCTTCCGCTTCTGCCCAGTGAGCTGCCTCTGTAGTCAAGTCATCCAGGGCCCAGATTTGGCTCTTACCTGAGAAGCCCCTCACAGGCTCAGAGGGCTGTGGGATGCTGAGGGTATCCTGTCCCCTGAAGCCCCAGGCTCCTGTGAGCAGGTGGGAGAGTGAGGGTGGTGAGTCTGGTACTGACCTGTAGGCAGTGCTCAGAGTCTTGGGATCATGCAGTTAAATTATTTACCCCAAAGACTGCTGAGTCATGCGTTTCCCCCTGACGTGTTTCCTGAGCAGCTAACCTGGGAGTTGCACAGTAATCAGGTTCACAAATCATTACAGCTATGAGGGGCTCCAGGAGCAGCCACACCCCCCAATAGGGAGTGTGGGGACCAGCCCTTGGCCATGTAGGGCTTGTGGGTATTGGGGACCCAGTGGAGTCAGAGGCTGTGCACTGAGTACAGTCCACTGTCTGGGGTAGCTCCCCCATGTTCCCAGTCTCAGTCCCGTGTCCTATGTCTATGTGTGGAAAGTGGGCACACAGCTGCTAGCATGTGTTCAACACATGCGTGGTTTGCATGCTTCTTGGGCACGTGAGTGTGGGATATGTATGGCCCAGAGCACAGTGCTTCCTGGCACCCAGACGCCACCACCACCCTAGGTGCCCTTCCTGCTGGTATGCAGTGCTCTGGCTGGCCAGGCTCTCACCTCTCCCCTCCACCCTGCAGCAGCTTCCTAGGGCTGGCATGAGGATAAGTGACCTCCTGAGTTAAACCTGAGGCCCCCCAGGAGACACTAGGAGTGAGCTCCTGCTGCTAGAACCACTGTGCAGAGCCTCAGGACCCTGTCTTTAAAGTGAGTGATGGAGCCCCCCATCACTGGGTGTTCAAGGGTGACAGGCTCCTCTCCAGGGGCTGCAGTCAGAGCACTCCTATCCTGGGGGCAGGCCCAGGAGGCTGTGAAATCCCTTTGGCTGAGCTAGCCTAGGCCTGCTGTCTCAGGCCTGGCGATAGCATAGTCGCCCACAGGTCCTGAAAGGGGGATTCTACCCACAGCCAAGTGTCTTGCAGAGCCAGATGTGTCCTTAGGGCTGCATTCTCCCCTACAGGGGACACTAGTGTCAACAAGACAGAGCCATTTGCAGCCTGCTGGCAAGCCTTGTGTGGTTCCTGCAGCCATGCCCCTGGCCAGGGAAGACCCCACTGCAGGTTGGTTCCACTTGGAGGTGAAATGGATTGTCAGTGTGGTTGGGGGGGGGGGGGTAGCGTGAAAGTGGACAGGACCTCCCACCTGAGATGGGTTTTCCAGGCCTGATTCCTCTCAGAAGGCTGCCCTGGCTCAGGGATCTCTCTGCCACCCTACATCTGAACCCCTTCCCCACCCCAGTTTGCTACACAGCCAGCATCCCAGCCCAGCTCCCAAGGAGGTGGTGGAAGTCCACCATGGGTACTCCTACCCATCTCCCTGAAGGGGGGGTGGCGGCTGGGTGCACTGACAGGGTGCCTGGTGCAGGATGGGGTGGCAGGTGAAGAAATAACAATTGAGATCAGGCCTATAGGACCCTGGGGCTTGGTCCCCTCTTTTTTTTTTTTTTTTTTTTTTTTTTTTTTGAGACAGAGTTTCACTTATTACCCTCAGTAGAGTGTGGTGAAGTTGCAGCTCGCAGCAACCTCCAACTCCTTGGGCTTAGGCGATTCTCTTGCCTCAGCCTCCCAAGTAGCTGGGACTACAGGCGCCCGCCAAAACGCCCGGCTATTTTTTTGTTGTTGTTGTTGCAGTTAGGCCGGAGCTGGGGCCGTATATGAGGCCCGCGTCCTACTCACTGAGCCACAGGCGCCGCCCGGCCCCCTCTTCTTGACACATCCCTCTGCCTCAATTCCTACCCTGTGCACTGAGGCCTAGCTGTCCAAGGTCGTCTGGGGGCCCTGCTGGTAGGAGAGGGCCGCCCACTGGGCCTCGCAGGAGCTAGCAGTTCTTCACTGGCCGCCCGAGGGGGCAGGGGTGGGGCAGCCTGCCCTTCCGTTGGACCTCCTGTCAATTCTGGCACCGAGTTCCTTAATTTTGTTCTTAAATCAACCTTTTTAAGTAGCACGTTTGTTTGAAAAGGAAACGCGGCATCCGTACCCCACCATGGCAAGAGGCCAGGACGGCAGAAATTTGGACCCAGACCTGGCATGCTTCGCAGTGATCCGCCCACGTGCGTCATGCTGGGGTCCAGGGAGAAAACTGAAGCCCCGACCCCAATGCCCGGGCCGCGCTCCGCACGTTCCTGTCGCCCCCGCTGTCCCCGAACCCCTAACCCCTGGGACCATGCGGTCCACTCTGCGCTGGTCACCGGCCTGCGTGGGCCCCATGCACGGGCGCGTTGTCCCGGTCGCAGAGTCCGCCCGGCCACGCCCCGCGCACTCACCGTCTGGCGCTGGCTCTGCCTGACAGCGCAGGCGCTCAGACTCTGACTGGGGAGCGGAGAACGCTCCGGGTGTCTGGTGCTGGGTCTGGCAAGGTTGCTGGTCCGGGCGGCCTCCGGATCCCGGCCTGGCGTTGGTTTCGTCTGCGTTTCTAGCCCAGGCCGCTCCACAGGGAGTGTCGGGTAGGCTGCGCGCTTGGTCTTGCTAGCTCAGCTCCCTTTCCAGTTTGGGTCTCTCAAATCCCCCTCCCAACATGGCCGAGGCCGAGGGAAACGGAGCGCGAGCCGTGGGGCGCCAGGACTTTTCTGGGTTTCTTGGCCTGGGGTTGTCCCTGTCCTGGTCCCCGGGCATCCTAGCTGCGAGGCTGGCCAGGCCCTCTGACGCCCACGCTGCTGACAGGCTAGGGACATCTCTGATGCTTGGGCTCCCCCCGCTGGTAGCCCGGCCGGCCGGGACACTGAGCACCGGGAGGCGGACGATGCTGTGTGCCTTGGGAATGGGGAAATACCCTGGGGCCTTGCCAGCACTTTAACTTTTCACGGTGGCTGCCCCACCCCCACCTGTAGGACTTTGGAACCCATCTGCTGGGTATTTAATTTTTACCCGAGTGCTTGCTAAGTTTTATTTTTTAGCTACTGGATTGACCTTTGGTTGGGAGGAGAGGTGACAGGGATGGGGTCAGATAAAGCGTTCCGCTGTACACCTGCCAGTCGCCTGGTTGCCCCACCCTAGGACCCGATGAGCGGGCAGTGGGCGCAGCAAAAGGGGCTGGGGTGGCACCTGTAGCTATGGACGGCTGGGCTCTGCCTTGACGTGTGCAAACGGCCTGTGCTGTGTTAGGAAGCAGTGCTGGGTTGGCCTGGCTGTGGCATGAAATTGCTGTTACCAACCCACAGCTGTTTGGCTGTCCCACCCCTGCTGCACCCTGGCATCCTTGGAACAGACCCAGCTGCCTGTAAGGAGTGTATCTTGGGCTCCTTGCAGCCTTCTGACAGACCCTGGGAAGCCTCCAGCCCCTGGCTGGCCCACCTGTCTATGCCCCCACTAAGCACCTCCCCCACACACTTGGGCCCTCACCACCTGCCATCCTCAGTGCTGTCAACTGGCCTCTGTCCCACCACCTCACACCCCCTGCATTGGGCCAGAAGTGTACCTCACAGTCCCAGACTCTGAGCACCAGTTTTCTCACCCAGTCGACCCTCAGATGCCTACCTCCATGTTACTGTGAGCTATGACACCAGGGCACTCTACCAGGGGCAAGAAAGCGAGACTGTCTCAAAAAAAAAAAAAAAAAAGATTAAAGTGGTTGTCATTTGATGACTTCTGAACCCTCTTGGAATATAAGCCCTGTGGGAATTAAGCTCCATCTGGGATGAGTGCAGCAGGGGAGGCACCTTCTCCCTTTCTGCTCATCTGTGTCATATGGAGTGTGGGCGAGGGATAAGGGTACTCCTGGGTTAAATTTGGGGCCCAGGCCTTTAGGAGGGGCAGAGAGGCAGGGTAGAATGCCCCCACTGTGTCCTGTTGTACCTTTCCTTAAGGACCTGCCTGCTTCATCCCACCTCAGAGCCTCGTGGGTGTTCTGAGCCCACACCCAAAGTCTTCCATCTTGAAGGAAGAGGTGGAAGGGCTTTTTGTTTTGAGACAGAGTCTCACTATGTTACCCTTGGTAGACTGCCATGGCGTCACAGCTCACAGCAACTTCAAACTCTTGGGCTTAAGCGATCTTCTTGCCTCAGCCTCCTCAGTAGCTGGGGCTACAGGTACCCACCACAACATCTGGCTATTTTTTGGTTGTAGTTGTCATTGTTGTTTGGCAGGCCCAGGCTGGGTTCTAACTTACCAGCTCCAGTGTATGTGGCTGGTGCCCTAGCCGCTGAGCTACAGGCACCAAGCCAGTGGGAGGTTTTAATGCACACACTAGTTTACACTACACTGTGAGTGGCTGATAGGCTTCCATAGTGTTGGTTATTTTTCAAGGGGAAGGACTCACCAGGAGGCCTAAATCCAAAGTCCTGCATGGCAGCTCCCACTCTGCTGGAATGTGGCCAGGAGACCTGGACTGCATCGGTGTTGTCCATACTGATGTTGACTATCCACAGGGCGTCGGCTGGGCTGGGCTTGAGCTACAACTTCACCCACCTGGACAGGTATCTGGACCTTCTGAGGGAAAATGAGCTCTACCCAGGTGAGTGGCTAGCTCTCCCCTCTCAGCCAGGTGTCCTCAAACTATGGCCCGCGGGCTACATGCGGCCCACCTGGAACATTTATCCGGCCTGCTGGGTGTTTCTGCCACCGCTGCCTGTCCCGCTTAGCAGCCGACTCGTCCCTTCAACAGTCTGAGGAATGGTGAACTGGCCCCCTGTTTAAAAGTTTGAGGACCCCTGCTCTCAGCCCATCTGTACCCCTCCCACTACTGAACTCCTCCGGGTCCTTGCCAGTAGTTTGCTTAGGACTGGCCTTGTTGCTAGTCTTCTGGGGCAGGACATGGGGGTGGCAATGGGTGATGGGCAGCAGGGCTGCCACCCTCCTGTGTTGTAGGGTTCGAGCTGATGGGCAGCCCCTCAGGACTCTTCACTGACTTTGAGGACAAGCAGCAGGTGTTTGCATGGAAGGATCTGGTTTCTCTTCTGGCCAGGAGATACATCGGTGGGCAGGGTGCAGGCCTTGGGGATGGGTGGATATTCCTAGGCAGGCTGTCATCACTTAGGTCACCCCATGGGACTTCTGTCTTAGGCCCCTTTGAGCCAGAGCTCCTGATGGCAGGGAGGATAGACAGGGTAGGGAGGGCTAGGATCAAAGCAGAGGCCCTTCCTCACACCCACTGTGGGACTCCCTGGAAGTTGCTAGACATTCTGGTGACCATAGGGATGCTCTTCAGGGCGGTATGGACTCGCTTACGTTTCCAACTGGAACTTCGAGACATGGAATGAGCCAGACCACCACGACTTTGACAATGTCTCCATGACCACCCAAGGTGTGTGCAGTGCTTCTTGGGTCCTGTCAAGCTGAAAGGGGCAGAGGAGGGCAGGAGGGGAGCACCGCACCCACTGGTCCCAAAGGGCTTGCATATATACATGGACCTTCCTGCATAGGCTTCCTGAACTACTATGATGCCTGCTCTGAGGGTCTGCAGGCTGCCAGCACTGTGCTGCAGCTGGGTGGCCCTGGGGACTCTTTCCATGCCCCTCCTGGATCTCCGCTGTGCTGGAGCCTTCTGGGGCACTGCCATGGTGGCACCAACTTCTTCACTGGGGAGGTGGGTGTGCGGCTGGACTACATCTCCCTCCACAAGAAGGTATGCTGCCCCTCCACTGGCCCAGGACCCTGCCTAACCCTATCCCTGTCCCTGCCTGGTGGTAGCAGTGGTGTGAATTAACCTTGGTGACCCCTGCAGGGTGCAGGCAGCTCTATAAACATTCTGGAGCAGGAGATGGCCACAGTGCAGCTGATACAGCAGCTCTTCCCCGTGTTCTCAGACACCCCAATTTACAACGATGAGGCGGACCCACTAGTGGGCTGGTCACAGCCACAGCCGTGGAGGGCTGATGTGACCTACGCAGCCATGGTTGTGAAGGTGGGCTGCACTCTGCCCTGCACTTCTTCCCCCAGAGCTACCCTCCTCCTGGGTGAAATGTGGGTATCAGTGAACACAGCAGCCATGGTCCTAGCCGCCTGGTCCACCCCAGGTCATCGCCCAGCACCAGAACCTGCTGGTGGCCAATAGCAGCTCCTCCATCCGATACACGCTCCTAAGCAACGACAATGCCTTCTTGAGCTACCACCCGCACCCCTTCTCACAGCGCACGCTCACAGCCCGCTTCCAGGTCAACAACACCTGCCCCCCCCATGTGCAGCTGGTGCGCAAGCCAGTGCTTACCGCCATGGGGCTGCTTTCTCTGCTGGGTAAGTGGGGGCCACCACAGACAGAGCCAGTGGGCCTGGCACGCCCAGACAGGCAGGCAGGGATGTCTCGCAGGCTGGGGAGTGGGCCTTGAGGTGGGAGTGCAGATGGGCTGCAGGCACTTTCTCTAGCTGTGCTGTTCCTGGCATATGCCAGCTTCCTGCTCTGTGGGCTGCAGAGGTTGTGGTATGACCAGGCCGGGTAGGTAGAGGGGCTTCCCCAGAGGTGACAGCTGCCCCTCTGCAGATGGGGAGCAGCTCTGGGCCGAGGTGTCTCAGGCAGGGGCTGTTCTGGACAGCAACCACACAGTGGGCGTCCTGGCCAGTGCCCACAGCCAGGTGGGCCCTGTCAGTGCCTGGCGCGCCACAGTGCTGGTATACGCAAGTGATGACACCCGCGCCCACATCAACCGTACCATTGCGGTGACCCTGAGGCTGCATGGGGTGCCCCCCAGCCCGGGTGAGTAGGGTGGAGATCCCAGGGAGGTCTCCAGCTGCAGGTACTCTGAAGGGCGACCCAGTGAGGCCCCCACCTGTGTACCCACAGGGCTGGTATATGTCACCAACTACCTGGACAACCAGTTCTGCAGCCCCTACAGTGAGTGGCAGCGCCAGAGCCACCCAGACTTCCCCTCTGCAGAGCAGTTCCGGCGCATGCGTGCAGCTGAGGTTTGCAGGGTGCATTAAGGTTGGGGTGTTGAGGATCACCAACCCTCTCCAAAGTCCCTGAGGATTTGCCTTTGTCCCCAGGACCCAGTGCGCACAGTACCACGCCCCTTCCCCATTGGAGGCCACCTGACGCTGCCCACCAAGCTCCCATTGCCCTCACTCCTATTGGTGCATGTGTGTGCACGGCCAGAGAAACCACCTGGCCAGGCAAGTGGCACCTCCCCTGTCCCCTATCCCCGGGCCTGGACTCACCTCACCCCCTTTACCCTGACAAGGCCCCTCCTGACCCCAGGTCTCGCGGCTTCGTGCTCTGCCCCTGACCCGGGGGCAGCTGGTTCTGGTCTGGTCTGATGAGCACGTGGGCTCCAAGTGCGTGAGTGGGAGCCCCTACCCATTTGCACCCCAGCCCTTCTAGGCTGGCCCTGTGGACACTCCATGATGGCAGCCAATCCCCTCCAGCCTCTCTGCTCCCTGCACCACATTGTGTCCCTGTCACATCATCCCTGGCTAGAGGGCTGAGGGGTACCTGCAGGGACATTGAAGACAACAATTGTTCTCTTCCCTCTGCCCTGAAGTTCCAGGGAAGAGAGCCAGGGACACAGGGAAGGGTCTGCCCTACCCTGGCTTCAGTGGCCACCCTGGCCCCAGCCTTGGCTTTGACTCTGACCTCCCAGGTGCCTGTGGACATACGAGATCGAGTTCTCTCAGGACGGTGAGGCATATACTCCAGTGAGCAGGGAGCCATCGACCTTTAACCTCTTTGTATTCAGCCCAGGTACAGCCACCCCTAGTGCCCTGGCCTTGGTGGTCCCCCTCTTGCACTTCCAAACAGTGCCAGGTGGTAGGACTGGGGCCTTTCAAAGTTTTGAGTTGGGGCTGTTGGACACAGGGTTCAGGTGGGCACATGCACCACAGGATGCGGGTGCCTTTGTGTCTCCAGACTCGGCTGCTGTCTCTGGCTCCTACCGAGTGCGAGCACTGGACTACTGGGCCCGGCCAGGCCCCTTCTCTGACCCTGTGCCATACCTGGAAGTCCCTGCCCCCGGAGGGCCACCAGCACCTGATGACCCATGAGCCTATGCTAACTGGTAACCTGGGGCAGCCAAGATGATGAACCTTTACTGATTGGCCAATGTGCCTGTGACCATCTGTCTCCAGCTCAGTCTGTCCTACCCTTTATAGTGCCTTTGCACACAGCACTGCTGGGCTGAGGCTCTGTGGGCCTCCAGGCAGGTATGAGGCTGGACCCTGAAATTGTAGCCTGGGGGGTACAGGCCAGCGAGAGCCAAGCCTCTTCCTTCTTCTCCCGTCTGGAGCCTGCCCCCAGCCTTGGCTGCTTACCCAGGAGCTCTGGCATAGTCCCTAGGAAGGGGCACATTCCTGTCCTTCGCTTTCTTGCTGCTCTTCAGAGTGAGGAGCTGAGGCTACATGGGGAAGGGGTCCCTTGCCCCCTCCCCTTGCCTCTTCTTCCTGTTCCTCTCCTCTGCTCCCTGCTCCTGCACCAGTAGAGGGTGGGATGGGGCATTCCTGCCCTGTCTAGACTGTGACCAACAGAAGAAAGGCCAGAAGTATCCACCATGGCCTGTGTCAACCCCAGTGGGTCATCATGGTTCCACATCTGGGCCCCAGAGAAAAAAGAGGGTCTGCCCAGAGCAGCATAATCTGGTGACTAGAGAAATGGAGGAAGGCTGAGAAGCACTCCAAGGACATGTGGAAAAGGGGCACAACCAGCCTAGGGGCCCTGACCTCCTCCTACTGACTCTCTGCTCCTGCCCCCTTTATCTGTATGGGGAGCTTCTATCCCCTGTACACTTCAAGCCAACATGGGCCACCAGGTGTGGTTGAGAGATGTCACTTTGGCAGTCCTTCCCCTTCCAGAGCCATACCCCTCATCACATGGGGCCCCTGGGTCAGACTCAGTTCTTCCCCCACCTCCTGGACCCCACATTAGTCTGGCTTAGGTGCCTGTAACAAGCACCACAGACCTGGTGGCTCAAACACTAGACACATTTCACAGTTCTGGAGGCCTGAGGGGAAAGTGCAGCAGAACTGGCTTCCCTGAGAAGCCAGGCTGGCTGTGCTCCTCCCCTGTGTGTCCTCCTCTGGTCTTTCTCTGCATATGTACTGACCTCTTCTCCTAAGGACACAGGCAGGCTGGATGGGGCCACCCTCATGGCCTCATTGTAACTTGATCATCTTTGTAAAGACTCCCTGCAAATGTGGATTCATTCTGTGGTGCTGGGGGTTAGAACCTCAATCTTGTGGGGACACAATTCAGTATAGACAGGCCTTTGTGGTGGTTGGGATCTATCACCGAAAGAAAAATAGCTTCCCTTCTACCCAACAGTGGGAACTAGAGGACCCTGTGGTCTGAGGTCATCTCAGTTTTCAGCTTCATGGGAGTGGGACTAGACTCACCTGCGGACACTACCCTTCTCAAACACCAGGGCCTTTACACCTGCCAAGCCAAGGCTTTGACCCTCCCCTCATTCCTGGATCTTTTGGCATAAAGAGCAGCAGACATTCAAAGCGTCCCCTCAGCTATGGAGTCATGTCACGAGCCCACTGCCAGAGGGTGGTGAGCTGGGCCCTTCCTTAGGAGGTGATGGGTGATCAGTGGGGAATTCCATGAGTCCCCACAGAGTGGGCTGGTGCCACTCTTAGCTGGAACAGCAAAGACACATCTGAGCTATGTGTCTCCTCTCCATGAGGACAGTAGCCCCTGATTGCTAGATAGCCATCAGGTTGCTGACACGTCCCACATGGTCTTGCTTACGGGTTAGCTTTGGCCCTGGCCATGGCGGGTCTGGCTTCAAACTGTGCCATGAGCCAGGGAGGTCCACCTTGGTCGGCTATACACAACCTCTCTCCCTGCCGCTGTGGCCACTTTGCCTCTGGGCCCATGGGACAGTCAAGAGGTGGCAGAAAGGGTCCGTCTTCAGCATCTCCTGGGTGCTGGGCACCCTCTGGACAAAGACAGGTGTTTCTGCAGGGCTTGCCCTCCCCCATGCCCAGCCTATGAGCCCAAGGCCTACCTCTCTCCTACATCTCCTTGTCTATAAGCATCCTGTCTGGCCAGCTAGCCAACCTGGATACTGCCAGTACAGAGCCAAGTGTGGGCTAACCATGCCCAGGGGTGGTGACTGGCAGCTGTGCCCTTCCAGGTGAAACAGTTAGCAGCAGGTGGGAAATAATATCATGGAGCCTCAGAGAAGGAGCAGTGTGGGGGCTCAAGCTTCTGTCATGGGTTTTGCTTCCAGATGTGCTGGCCCAGACCTAGATAACAGATGTTCCTGGTGACTCTAGCAGACCTACGGGAGTGCAGTGTTAGACCTTCCCCAAGGCTATGCAGTGGCCAGCCCTGAGCAGCTTTCTAAGCAGAGAGTCTATTTTGACCAAGAAGGAAATGGCTTTCCTCTAGGATGCTAGGGGTCTGGGCTCAGTGGCCATTCTCTTGATGTCTCTGCCAGGCCACCTGTGCCAGCAGCAGGGTTGCTTGTGTTGTTCCCAAGCCCACTGCAGGACATGGGTTACAGTGGGTGTCCCAGTGTGGAGCATGTTGTCCCTCAATTCTGAGTCCCGTGAGCGCTGTGCCCCCTAGAAGTGGGTGGTATGGGCTTAACATATAACATTGGGGCCCCCAGCCTTCTGCAAGGCTTTTCTCCCTCTGGAAAGCAGCATCTTCCCAAGTTGTCCAGGGCACTCACAATCCCGACCTTACCGTGTCCAGTTAGCACAGTGTCACCAAAGAAATGAGGATACCCAGCAGCAGACTAAGGTGGGCTGCTGTCCCTATCATACCTCACCTGCTGTGCCGGCTTTTCTGTGGTGATCTCATACTGGGGAGAGGGGAGGTCATTTGCCAGCACACACAACGGAGGCTTGTTCAGCGCTAGGGGCAGGTTAGCTTCTCTAGTAAAGGTCCCACTGGACATTGGCTATGGCTGGTGTGGCCAGTGGTAAGGTGGTGGTAATCTGCCAATAGGGAAGACAAGTAAAGAAGGAAACCCTCCCTCCACAGGCCAGGGTGCTGCCCACTTGACATGTGGGAATCAGTGCTGTACCTGCAAAAGCCCCACCTGCTGCCCAACTATGGTGGCTATCAGGTGGCAGAGTCAGAGCTGCTGCCCAGTGGCCCTGGAGGTTTCTCCACCCTTCCTTCTGAGCAGTGGGTTGAGGGGTGCACTGTAGTGGCTGTGTTGCCAGGTCCTCTTCAGGGTGCCTGGCCTTCCCTCTAACAGGGCTCTGGGGGACACCATGGGACTTCGTTCTGGGAACTGGAGGAGAGGTCTGAAGCTTTGCTGTAGCATTTTGCTGGCAGATATTTGGCTGTGGAGCAACTGACATCAGACTTGTGATTCCCACAGACCCAAAGGGTGGTGGTTCCAAAAACATTCCTGTGTCTGAGGCAGTGCAGGCCTGACTCCTCTTAGGGTGGGCCGGGGGTCTGTAGTCTACAGACTCAGGTGCTCAGTACAGGCCCTGGAGCAGGGATTGGGGGCTCTGGCCCTCTGCAGGATGTCCAGGCCAAATTAAGGCCATGGCATCCCAGGGCAGTTAACTCTGTTCCTAGGTGCTTCTAGGGACGACTGGCCTGCCACACTTCTGTTCTGGGTTTTGCTTGGTGGCATAGCTCTGGGCAGGAGGATCCTGGGTCCTCCTGAGTGGGTGAGTCCTGGGCAGAGTGGGCACCAGCTCTTCAGGCAGCTACCCAGGCATGGGGTTCCTGGCACAAGAAGTGGGTGCTATCAGGAGGTGGCTGTGGCTCCGGTGTCCCTTCTTTCCTTGTAAATTGTTGCTTCTCAGCATATAAGGGCCTCAGTAGGGCTGCAGCACTCCAGCCCCAGGCCCCTGCTCATCCTGCCATGCCATCAGGGTGATGCCATGAGGCCATCCTCCCTGTAAGGTGAGCTTGGACTCCTCAGTCTGCCACCCAGCCCAGAACCCAGTGTGTGAGGCTATATCCCCTGAGCTATGCCTGGCATTGGCAACTTCCTGACCTCAGATAGAAGAGGGGTGGGGGGGCCAACCTGAGTCCACACCTTTGCTGCAGTCTGGTGTAGATGGAATCCAGCCCAGGGCTGGACAGGCCCCTTGGTGGTGCTGTGAGTGCACCCTCCCTGGGGTCTGCACATCTCCTTCCCTTGGCCCCATGCCTAGACCTTACCACACAGGATCTTACAGGATGCAGGACAAGCCCTGCCCACTGGTTGGCAGGACCCCCACAGCCTAGTTGGTGACAAGGGGAGTGGGGCCCCTCCTGACTTGTAGGAGCCCAAGGGAGGGAGCAGAGAAAGGCCACCAGGCCTGGGTGCCCACCTAACTACTCCCCTCCTCTGAGCAATAGAAACCCCCAGCAGGGAGACCCTGGCAGTGGTGGGAGCACCTGAGGGTGGGGCGGCCAGGATCCTCTCTGACCAGCAATACAGTCAGACTTAGGGGTTCCTCTCTGTGAGGGAGAGGGCCCCCCTAGAAGGAGTGCTAGTGAGCCCGTTGGCCTGCTGTCCTGCCGTGCCAGGAGCTCTGAACCCTTCTGAGGACACTAGTCCCATCGTGGGTCCTTATGACCTCCACGTACTGTCACACTGGGAGGACATATTTTGGGGGCACATAAACATCTGTTGTACAGGGACTCTGTGTCAAGGCTGAGAAACACCTGTGCCCTCTGACCAGGGAGTCAGCATGGGGCCACCAGTCTTGCAGTTCTATGACCACGTCACTGGTCACACCTCAAGTGTCCTTTGGAGATGAGGTCAGTTCCACTTTCTCTAGTGGTTCCAGAGCAGGAGTAGAATGAGGCCAGCCAGGCTCTGATGAGAGAGGACTCAGTAACAAGGTCACATTGGAACAGGAGAGAAGGAGAAACCAGAAGGAGGCCACTTGTGCATTAAAACATTTAAATGTCTGTAGCTCAGCGGCTAGGGTACCAGCCACATATACTGGAGCTGCTGGGTTTGAACCCAACCCGGGCCTGCCAAACAACAATGACAACTACAACCAAAAAGTAGCCAGGCGCTGTGGTGGGTGCCTGTAGTCCCAGCTACTTGGGTGACTGAGGCAAGAGAATTGCTTAAGGCCAAGAGTTTGAGGTTGCTGTGAGCTTTGATGCCATGGCACTCTACCAAGGGCAACACAGTGAAACTCTGTCTCAAAAAAAAAAAAAAATTTAAAACAGGCTGAGTGCATGGGCTCAGTCCTATGATCCCAGCACTCTGGGAGGCCAAGGCAGGTGAATTGTTTAACTCCGGATTTCAAGACCAGCCTGAGCAAGAGCAAGACCTCATTTCTACTAAAAATAGAAAAATTAGCCAGGGTATTAAGGTGAGTGCCTATAGTCCCAGCTACACGGAAGGCTAAAACAGGAAGATCACTTGAACCCAGGAGTTTGAGGTTGCTGTGAGGTATGACACCATTGAGCCCAAGATTTGAGGTTGCTATGAGCTATGATGCCATGGCACTCTACTGAGGGCAAAAAAGGGAGACTCTGTCTCAAAAATATATAAATAAATAAAAATAAAAAATGAAACATTTTGCATTTATGTTCATGACATATATTATTGTATGGGTTTCTTTGCTTGTAATTCTAGTTTAATAGCAGAGTAATGCTGGCCTTCCTTTCTCTTTACTTCTCTGATAGTATTTGGGTAGAATTGGTATTATTTTCTCCTTAAGTGTTTGGTAGAATTTCTCTGTGAAGCCATCTTGAACTAGTGGTTTTTTAGGGTATGTGTGTGTGTGTGTTTTGTGGGAAGATTTTTAACTAAAAATTCATATTATTTAACAAATATATAGCTACTCACGTTGTATCTTCTTGAGGGAGCTTTGGCAGTTTCTGTCTTAATTTGTTTCTTTTAAGTTGTCAAATTTATTGGCATAATCTTATTTATATTTTCTATTCTTCTTCTTTTTTTTTTTTTTTTTAAGAGAGTGAGTCTCATTTTATTGCCCTCAGTAGAGTGCTGTGGTGTCACAGCTCATGGCAACCTCCAGCTTGTGGGCTTCTGCAATTCTCTTGTCTCAGCCTCTGGAGTAGCTGGGACTACAGGCGCCTCACAACACCTGGCTATTTTTTGTTGCAGTTTGGCCAGGGCTGGGTTTGAAACCACCACCCTTGGTATGTGGGGCTGGTGCCCTACTCGCTGAGCCACAGGCACTGCCAATTTTTCTATTATTCTTTTCATGTATGTAGAATCTGTACTAATGTTCCCTTTCTCATTTCTGATGTTGATAATTCGTGTCTTTTCTCTCTCTTTTTTTTTTTAGGTTCATTTGTAAGAGATGTCAATTTTATTGATTTCAAAGAACCAACTAATGGTTTCCTTTTGTTCTCTATAGTTTTGCTATCAGTTTTCACTGATTTTTGCTGTGATCTTTAATATTTCCCTTCTGCTGACTACTTTGCATTTAATTTGCTCTAGTTTTTATAATTTCTTTAGATGGGAATGGAGGTCATTGAATTTAAGCCTGTCTTCTGGCTCGGCGCCTGTGGCTCAATCGGCTGGGGCACCAGCCCCGTACACGTAAGGTGGCGGGTTCAAATCCCCAGCCTGGGCCCGCCAAACAACAATGATGGCTGCAACCAAAAAATGGTCAGGCGTTGTGGCTGGCGCCTGTGATCCCAGCTACTTGGGAGGCGGAGGCAGGAGACTCGCTTGAGCCTAGGAGTTGGAGGTTGCTGTGAGCTGTGATGCCATGGCACTCTACCCAGGGGGATAGTTTGAGTCTCTATCTCAAAAAAAAAAAAAAAAGAAGAATTGCCTTTTCTTTTTTCACTTTGAAACAATCTCAAACGTAGAGAAAAATTGTAAAGGTACAAAGATCTCTTTTTCTCAAACCATTTGCAAATAAGTTGTCAACATAAGCTCCATCATCTTGAAATATTTTAGTGTTTATTTCCCATAAACCATGTCATCCTGCTCTATATCAAAAATATAATTTTCATTTATCCCATGATAGAATTAATGTGCACAAATATGACCTAATAAAAATAAATAAATAAATAAATAAATAAAATATAATTTTTAAAACCAGGAAACTATCTTTGGTAGCATAACATCATTTAATCCTCAGACTTCATTCCAACTGCACTATGTGTCCCAATAATGGCCTTCAGAGCAAAAGGACCCAACTCAGAATCGATGTTCCTGTCTACGGCCATACCACCCTGAATGCACTGAATCTAGTCTGATCTCGGAAGCTAAGCAGGGTCAGGCCTGGTTAGCACTTGGATGGGAGAATCTGTTTCCACTTCAGTTGCTTTAGGTTCCTTTAGTCTGAAATAATTTCTCAGTCTTCTCTTGACTCTCTTGGGCTTGATACCTTTTTTTTAAATTATTTTTATTTTTTGAGACAGAGTCTCACTCTGTTGCCCAGGCTAGAGTGTTGTGGCATCAGCCTAGCTCACAGCAACCTCAAACTCCCGGGTTCAAGGGATCCTCTTCCTCACAATCTCCCAAGGAGTTGGGGGTTATAGGCACCCACTACAATGCTCAGCTAATTTTTCTATTTTTAGTAGAGACAGGGTCTTGCTCTTGATCTGGTTGGTCTTGAACTTCTGTGCTCAAGTGCCTCAGCCTCCCAGAGTGCTAGCATTACACATGTGAATCACCATACTTGCCCCTGAACTTGACACTTTTGAAGATATCAGGCTTGTTACTTTGTAGACTGGACCTCCATGGGGGGTTTTATATTAGCATGAGGTGCCAGTGCCACCTCTGTCAGGAAAACCACAAAAGCAATGCTGGGTTCTTTAGATCAGGTGGCAGAGAGTTTCAATTTGTCTCAAGCTAATTTCATTCAATTTGATCCCTTGATGAAAGTGGTATGTGCCAGCCTTCTGCACTGTAAAATTACTGTTTCCTCATTAGTAATTAATGAATATTAGCTACACATAATAAATATCCTGTTGATGATCAAACTTCCAATGTATTCAGTTATTTTTGCAATCAGAATGGACTCATGGTTTCCTATTTTATGCAACCAGTTAGATGGTCTGTTGCTATGTTTTATTTTAATGCTCATCTTGTCTCCGATGTCACCAGCGGGAGCCCTTCTAAGGTATCTATGTCTTTATGACGTATCACCATCTTTCTTTGAGTGCTTCCTTACTAAAGAGAACACCAAGATGTTCGGGTTTATCTTGTACTTCCCCTGCTATCATGGTCTTAAGCCATTTCTCTCGGAATCCTGGGAGAAGCAGTGGAGAAAGATTTATAGAAACTAAAACCTGGATGCTACACATCACTCAACCAGGCTTATCACCTGGTGTTTATGCAAAAGCTGTGTCCAGGTTCTCTTGGCGGACAGAGGCGAGACTATATGTACACATTTATACACACTGGATCCCACGACCCTTATTTACTTATTTGATCAGTTCCTGTGTGTAAACAAGATCCAGAACTGCCACTGCATGGACACTCTCCTGGCCCCACACAGGCTGCGACACCACACACTGGGGCTGCCACCCCAACACACGGGCAATTTCACCCTGCTCAGATACCACTTGCAGTACTAGGCCCCCTTCTCCATGAGTGCTTCTCCCCTTCATTCTGGCTTGGACGACACTGAGCCTTCCCACCTCCTCTGACCTCCCAAACCAGGTGTCCTCCTCTGCTGCTACCCTCCTTACCATATGGGGCTCCCATACTCTGCATCAGGCCACCCCTCCACTCTGTACCCTGTAGGAGCATGTCTCCCTTCTCTGAGTCAATATTTCCCCCCATAGTCCCGAGATGCCCTGCCTAGCATGATTTCACCTAACAGCTTTAAGATTGAATTAAGAACATGAAAATGAGCACAAAGGGAAGCATTTTGTTTATTTTTAAATGCAATATATAAATTTACTAAATGAAATAAATTTCCATTAATTTATACTATTTCCAGTATTTTTTATCAGCCCCTAAGAATGGACAAAAAACAGCTTCTTTATAATTTTACATGGGAAATTATTTTTTTTTTAAGTTTTATATCCATAGCACTCTACCCAGGGTGACATTCTGTCTTTAAAAAAAAAAAAAAAAACGTTTTTCCCATCATATTGTCAAAGAAATGCAAATCAAAACCACCTTGAGATATCACCAAACCCCAGTGAGAATGGCCCACATCACAAAGTCTCAACGCTGCAGATGCTGGCGTGGATGTGGACAGAAGGGAACACTTTTACACTGCTGGTGGGACTGCAAACTAAAATAAGGTTTTTGGAAGGACATATGGAGAATCCTCAGAGAACTCAAATTAGACCTCCCATTTGATCCTGCAATCCCATTACTAGACATCTACCCAGAATGAAAAAAATTCTTTTATCATAAGGACATTTACACTAGACTGTTTATCTCAGCTCAATTTACAATCTCCAGAATGTAGAAGCAACCCAAATGCCCACCAACCCAGAAATGGATTAACAAGCTGTGGCATATGTATACTATGGAATGCTATTAAGCTACTAAATAAGATGGAGACTTTACATCTTTTGTATTAACCTGGATGGAAGTGGAATACATTCTTCTTAATAAAGTATCATAAGAATGGATAAGCAAGCATCCAATGTACTCAATTCTAATATGAAAGCAGTAGATGAGCTAATATAAGGTGGGGTTAGGGCCATGAGGGATCAGGAGAGGGAAGGAAGGTGGGGGTGGGGGGTCACGGTGTATGGCACACCTCTTGAGGGCAGGACACAATTACAAGAGGGACTTTACCTAACAACCTCAATTAGTAGAACCTAATTCTCTGTACCCTCAATGAATCCCAAACAATAAAGAAAAGAAACTTTGCAAAAAGCAAATACATATATTTGTTTCCTCAATAATAAATTAAACTTACCTCACTGTAAAAAAAAAAAAAAAGTTTTATAGTATCAGGCATCAACATCCCTTTTCTATACATACCTATTTCTGCTACTAAATCTCTACTGCCCAAATTCACATAACAGAGGCCCTAGAATATATCTAGATTTCAGAAGAAAATTTATTTTGAGAGATCTTAAACAAGTGATAACTAATTTAGTCATATTAGTAGTTTTTCTTTTTTAAAAAAGGAAATCTTCTATGAATCAGTTGAAAGTGAAACAAAACAGTTAGAAAACACAGGCATGAATACCTTTTTAAAAATCCTCAATTTAATCTTACCCTTGAGAAGATATTTTCCAGGGAGCTAGTTAAGGATCTTTTAGCTTTATTTTTCAGAATGTCAAGTTTGAACCTTCCACTGCTTGTCACATTTTCCGGGACTGTGCTATTTGTAATAGTCTAACGAAAGAAAAACAGATAAATTTTCATTTGGAAGTATTCAAGGTTAAATGAGGCTTTAAATACAGGCTTTAGACTAAGTTATTTCAAAAAAACACAAAAATTCTTTAGGAGCCCTAATAAGAAGTAATGACATTAAGTCCCATGACCTGAACACAAAGATTATAAAGAAAAGGGGTTTTTTTTTTGTATCATAAGTAATAAAGACAGATACGAGATCTTTCCTTCATGCCTTTTCTTTCCACTAATACATTCCTGCTGCATTTGACAAAAATTAAATTTTATATGTCAGTTTTTACTGCTGTTAGTTTACTAACAACTAAAATTATCACTTTCTAAGGCACATATTTTATATCAAAATATAAAGGATACAAGTTATAAAAATCAAAGCATCTTCCAAATAAAACTGGATTCTGCTAATTCTTCTGCTAAAATTCTCGTTTTTAATTTTCATTCATCTTTCAGATCAACAAGTATTCACTGATAGAATCAAACTACATGACAATTTAGGACGTGTCCACTATATGAAGTTCGGCATACATTTTACTCCATTGAAGAAAACAACTACTATGCATATTACATGGTCTTTAGTGCCAGAAAACCTTCAGGAGAGAAATCTTGTAATTTTCTTGGGGAGGGAATAACAACTCAAAGCATATGTGGGTATCAAATGTCAAAGTTTAAAGATGGGCTATAGGTCTCAGTGGATAGGAAGAAAAGGATACAAAGGATCCAGACCCAGGAAAAAAGTCTTCCCTAAAAGTAGAGATGGGTGTTGGCAAAATCACAGACTAGATTGCTTAAGAGTTAGGGAGCCAGTGCACATATTTGTTAAAATAGAAGTTTACACAAGAAACTAAGACAGGAGAAAACTCCAAACGTTTTTAAGTGCCACTTAAATAGGAAAAATCACTTGTCTGAATTCACAGGGAGAGGGGAATTACTATGAAAGTAATGTCATAGGGAGATTCATCTGTAATGAGTGTTCAGAAAACATCTAAAGGATAGGGAAATCAGAGACTGAAAGACCAAAGTAAACATGAAGCTTTGGCACACTCAGCAGGCAATTAAGAAGCCTCGGCGCCTGGAGCTCAGCGGCTAAGGCGCCGGCCACGTAAACCAGGACTGGCAGGTTCTAACCCAGTCTGGACCTGCCAAAAAACAACAACATCTACAACAAAAAAATAGCCAGGCATTGTGGCAGGTGCCTGTAGTCCCAGCTACTTGGGAGGCTGAGGCAGGAGAATCGCTTAAGCCCAAGAAGTTGCTGTGAGCTGTGATGCTATCTATGTATGGCACTCTACAGAGGGTGATATAGTGAGACTGTCTCAAAAAAAAAAAAAAAAGAAGAAGAAGAAGCCGCCTCTGGAGATCATTTAAGAAGTTACTGATGAAGACCTATGGCCCCACCAAGAAAGAAAGGAAACAATGGATACAGATATGGGCTGGACAGGGCCTAGGATATATCTAAGGCTTCCAGACAAATAACATGACCAAAATAGGGAAACCATACTGGCATTAGCACAACTCCTGACACAGTGGCTGCTCAGAAAACACCAGCTGAATATATGGAAGGAAATAAAGGAGAGAGAGGAAGAGAGAAACTTAACTACAGGTAAGAAGGCATAAGAGAAAAGGGCTGAAATCTCCTCTGCGACCTTCGGTGCCTCCATCACAAAGAAATGCTCCTCCCAGGCACACGTCCTTTGGCTGTGCATCTTCCTTAATTACATCATCCATTCTGATTCCTCCAGGCCACCAAATCCATTTTTCTAATCAAGTCTCAAACACAGCTCCAAACTTGCTCCTACTTCTCAATTCTCATCCCCGCACCCCTCTAGTCTGCTTTCTATATTTCCTACCTCGAGTTTCCCCAAATCTGAAATCGTGAAGTCTCTCCCTGCCTTACAGATCCTTCCAGTTTGTTGCTGAGTCCTAATGTTGATGTCTCCTAAATAGCTCCTCACTCAGCCCCTTCCTCACCTCTCCAGGGCAGTATTTCAGCCTCTTTCTTGAGTCAAGTAAGTTTTTCAAGACAGAATCATTCGGCCTTATCATTTGGCAAGCACAGTAAGGCAGTACTACAGCACACACATCTTTAACTTCAAACCAGGTTCACAAAAATGCCATCCTTTAGCCGGCAGCTCAGGTGCCATTAATCCAATATTACTGCTGCTTTGGTTCTTTTCATGTGTGTAGTCTAAGCTTTTGACGTAATAAAATGTTGAGAATTTGAACATTTGAAGAATTTGAAGTAGAATAATAGATTAATATAATTAAAAAATGTATGTTCATTCTATTTTTTTTTTAAGACAGAGTCTCACTCTGTTGCCCTGGAGTTGAGTGCCATGGCATCATCACAGCTCAGAGCAACCTCTAACTCTTGGTCTCCAGAGATCCTCATGCCTCAGCTTCCCAAGTAGCTGGGATTTTAGGTGCCCACCACAATGCCCAGTTAGTTTTCTATTTTTTTTTTTTTTTAGTAGAGATGGGGGTCTCACTCTTATTCAGGTTGGTCTCAAACTCCTAAGCTCAAGTGATCTGCCCACCTCAGCCTCCCAAAGTGCTAGGATTATAGGTGTGAGCCACTGTGCCCGGCTGTATATTCATTCTAGGTCATAAATATTTGTCCCATACTGCTTTTTTACCAAAAACAAATTATTTTACTTTTTTGAGACAGAGTCTCAAGCTGTCAGCCTGGGTAGAGTACTGTGGCATCATCATAGCTCACGGCAACCTCCAACTCTTGGGCTCAAGCATCCTCTTGCCTCACTGTTTCTCTTTAGAGTAGAGACGGGGGCTTGCTTTCTGCCCAGGCTGGTCTGGAACTCATGAACTCAGTCAATCCACCCACCTTGGTCTCCCAGAGTGCTAGGATTAGAGGTGTGAGCCACCTAGTCCCGTCTATTTTACATTTTAAAACCATCATTCCATTAGCTCAATGTGTCAGTAACCTGCTAAAAATTTACAATAAAACAAGTAGAATGCTTTTAACAAAGAAAAAGAAAACATTCTGACAGTCCTTGAGTCCCAAAGAAGATGTGAGCATCAAAGGGGAAAACTCCTTTCCCATCTTCCGTGACATTTAACCAGATCCATAAACAAAAACAAGGAGGAAATATCTTCTCACCAAGGGGCCCTCCCCGATGTGCATGTGTGTCTTCTGCTTGGCTTCACACAGCTGCCGCAGGTGTAAGATCACAAGTTCATTTTCCTCCTGGTCACTGACCGGCTTCATTTTCTGTTCAACAGACAAACCAAAGCACGCACAGTAAAGCAACACAGCTTCTCTGCTTTTACTTCACCTTGTCTGGCAGACAAAAGTAAAGCAAGGTCAGAGTTTTACCCGCACTCAGAAGCTAAGGTAACAGGGGCACTCTAGTCCTCCCAGAGAGTACAACAGCACACACGTCTTTAACTTCAAGCAGAGGAATGAAGAAAATAACTCATAAAAACACAATCCGGTTCTCACTGCTTATATCTTATTTATGAGACCTGCGAACAATGTTACCTGAACTTTTTCAAAGATGTCAGCTTGCTCATTATCTGTCAGTGATGAGAGATGCCTCTGAATTACCAGCTTGGCTCTTGGGGGATACAGACCTAAGGAAAACAATGAGGGAGGGCATTAAATAGAGCCCAGCAGCAAAGAGCTAGGCATATAGAAACTATACTGATCATTCGTGAAGCCTGGAGAGTTGGAAGAGGTGCCTATATCTGCCTATATCTGTGCCTATATCTGCCACGCTTCATCCTTCCCCAGCAGGCTCTGAATTTAAATCTTCTCAAGGAGACATGTTCCTGCCTACAACAAACCTGGAAGTCCTACATCAAAATCACTAAAACGATATGAAAAATCTCTCTACCAAAATCAACAGCTCCCTGCAGTGACCCTGGAGTTAGAATTACTGATAACAAATTTCTAAATGATGCCAAGCACAACCAGATACCACTTAAGGTACTAATAAACTTAGCCACCCTAGATACGCACAGGTTAATTAATATGTCAATTAACAAGGACATGGCAGGAAAATAAAGGTTAAATGCTAGTCGTCTTGATCATAAATTTCAAAGCTTAGAACTTGATATTTAAGGAGAAAGAATAAGGCTGGGCACGGTGGTGTGAGCCTCTAGTCCCAGCTACTCAGGAGGCTGAGCCAGGAGTGTTGCTTGAGACCAGGAGTTGGAGGCCCAGTGCACTATGACTGTGCCCATAAATGGCCACTGTACTGTATCCTGGGCAACACAGTGAGACTCTCTGTGTATAGAATTATGTCTCTTGATATATTTAAATTTGCCTTTTGTTTAAAAGTAAATAAACCAACAAAAAATAAATAAATAGCAAAGAAAGGATAATCATAGTAAAAGGCAGGGACCGTAGCTTAGAGATCTCTCCTCCTCGTGTAGCTCCTGCCCTATGGCAATAAAGCTTCAAGAACGGCATTAGTATTAATACCTCCAGTGTTACGATTTTGTAAAGGAAACTGAGCCCTGATCTTTAGCATAAGACTCGCTTCCTGCTTAAGAGACCTAGAGAATCTTGAGAGTGGCATGTGAGTTGAGTGCGTGTAGGAGATCAGAAAACTGGCCTCTGGAGAGAATGTGTACATGAGTGTGGCAATAACTGTTATGGTGAAGAGTCTCTAGATTCGAAAGGTCTCTTGATGCTGGAAGCAGAGGTCATGCTGAAAGTCTGAGATTTTACAAAACAAGTTGGAGACACTGTGCCTGATACTTTCCATATTCCCCTTTTAATACTGAAGTCTGATAAGTAACTTTTCACTACTTTTTCCTGCTGTATGATAGTACACACAAACCCAGGGTAACTGGGGAGGGCTCCTCCTGGAGTTCCTCAGTCCCTCTGCACAGACTGTGTGTCAAGCCTCTTTATTCCTGGTGCCAAGACCTCCTCTTCTGGTGACCCCAAACTCCTTCATTATTTTACTGAGAAATTGTTTACTTCTTTATATAAAGCTGTTCTGCTCTTATGTAGAAGTTGGTATTAAATTTGAGGGAAATTTCCATGAAAGCATTCCTGTTTTTATAATTTTTTTTAAAAAGTGTAATTCACATTTACACTGATTCAACTGACCATCCATTTTGAAAGAACAGACAGTCATTGCACAGTCAGGTGCTACCTACAGGACTGCTACTATATTTTGATTATAAAGACAACACTGAACTATACATAGTAATAAACTTAATAAGTAGACTGGCGTTTTGAAGCCATTCCAAGGCTACCTTTGTTTCCTTTCCCAGGTGACTACTAAATACATTACATGACGTCAGGCCATAGCTTGAATGTTTCCCATCTCTTCATTATTTTTATTTACAAAGAGACAACATAATTGACTAACACACTTATGCTTTATTCTGCTAAGTTGCATTCCAGAATTTAAGCATGATGAGATCGTCTGTAAACACATTGTGCAGTTTTCTAATTGTATTTGTTTCTAGAAAAATACAAGGTGACAGCTAATTGAAATGAACTGATTTGATCTCATCTGAGGTGCTCTTTTAAAAAGAGAAAAAGAAAAAGAAAGGAGTTGTGTGAACTACATTCATAGCCCAGAAAGTCTCTTTATTCCTCTTGTTCAACTGAAGGATTAGAAAGGGCTGACACGCTCCCTCACCATGAATCTGATTTGACGTCCTTCTTCCCTCCAGTTTGGAACCAGTGACTAGTGAATTACTGACACTGAGAAGCAGTAAGCTGTCTGGCATGCTCCAGACAGTAGGATAGCCACCCTGCTATCTCCTTCTTTGTTACTTATCATTTGACTTCCAAATAAGCAGTAATTGGCATGTAAAATGATTTAAATTTCCAGGAAGTCAAATCTAGCAGTGTCTTTTAATAGTTTTTGAATTTTTGCGTCTTAACAAAACCTTCTTTTTCAAGGAATGGGAATATCCTTCTTGTTTTCTTCTAATGATTTTAATATTTTCTTTGTTTACCTGAGGACTTTGATCCATCTAAAATGCACTTTGGTCAAGATGAGTGTAATGGATCTCTTTCCTTCTGCAGAGCTAACTGACCTAACACCATGTCCTAAGTAATTCGGCACCACACACACAGATTTATAATGCTCCTTGTGCTATACATTAAAGAATGTCTCATTTTTGTAAATGCTTTATATTGTTTGAAAATAATGTTCATTCTGAAAAATTATAATTATAAATTTTTGAATCTTAATAGTACATGGAAATAGTTCTTGATTACACAGTTTGGTTCAAACACACAATAAATATTGCTGGTCATCGCTGATTTTGCCAGTGCCTATGATTCTGCCTATTGAATAGAAATCACGATTGGTGTTTGTAATGTCTCTAGACCATTCTTTTTTTTATGAATAATTTGCACTCTTCTCATCTATTATAACACACATCATACTGAATTGCATTTATTACCTCACGTGTTTCTTCCACTCTAGACTGGAAGCCTCTGGGGGGCACAGTTCACGTCTCCATCATTTCTGTCTCCTAGCACCTAGCACAATAATGCCTGGTCCAGAGTAGACATTTAACAAGTGTTTATAAACCTGTATTTTTTCTCTTGTGCAACTGTTTTCAAGGTCTTTTATTAGTAAGAAATAATGAGAAAAAAGGGAAGTTGAATCTCAGGGTCACCTCTTCCTCAAGCCCTTCCCTCCTCCTTTATAATACATTTTTTAAAGTTCTGCCTCCAGCTTGGGCAGCAGAGCAAGACCCCATCTCTGTTAAACACAGAAAAAATTAGCTGGGCATAGAAGCATGCACCATAGTCCCTGCTACTCAGGAGGCTGAGGCAAAAGGATCATTTGAGCCCAGGAGTTTGAGGTTGCAGTGAGCTATTCATGCATGACAACATCATTGCAGTCTAGCGTGGGTCACAGAGTAAGACCCCATCTAGGGAAGAAAAAAAAAGGGGGGGTGAGTGTGGTGGCTCATGCCTATAATCCCAAGCAGTCTAGGAGGCCAAGGCAGGTAGATCCCTTGAGCTCAGAGTTCGAGACCAGCCTGAGCAAGAGTGAGACCCAATGTCTATTAAAAATAGAAAAAATTAGCTGGACGATGCGGCGGACACCTATGATCCCAGCTGTTTGGGAGGCCGAAGCAGAAAGATCTCTTGAACCCAGGAATTTGAGGTTGCTGTGAGCTCTGCTGATGCCAGGGCCCTCTAGTCCAGGTGACAGAGCTAGACTCTCTCTCCATAAACAGAAGGAAAAGGAAAGGAAAGGAAACCTTTGTAATATCACCTCTATTATCTCTTTCACTTATAAGTGTCTCTCAAAAACCAAGCAAGTTTCATTACAGTTCTAAACTTTTAAAAAAGGAACTCATCACCAGTTAACTGGGGGGTAGGGGAGGCATTAAATAAACAGTAGACATTCTGTGATGGGTTTTGCCTCTCTTTGTTCATCCAACAAATATCTGGCCAGTTCTCACTATGTACATAGCAGTCTTAAGAACTGTGGGAAATATAAGTCCCTTCCTTGAGTTTGTCTTCAAAAGAGAAAAAAGAAAGAGAAGGACATGAGAGAAAGTCAAGCACACAGCGGAGACTGACAGCACACTTAAATTTGACTGGACATGAGAAATGACTCTTTGGGTTTTTGTTTCACATAGAAACAAAGAACCATTCAAGGACAGTAAGGATTTTCTCATTTCCCAAATGCCAAAGCAAACTCGTCTTTTGCCAAGGCCACATCATACTGTACCTTCGATCCTCTCACAGAGCTTATGCAAAGAGTGCATGGGGCAGGCCTCACACAGCTTAATCTGTGTCTTGGCGCTCTGCAGGGCGGCAGCTGTGCTGAAAGCCTGCTTCAGAGTCAGCATGACCTCATCAACCTACAGGAAGAAACAAGACTCAGGTCCGTGAAAGTTTGCCTTCATGGTAGTGCTAAAAACTCATCAGCTCCGTGAGCCTTTGTTGATGTTATTAAACAATACATAACTGAATGTTGGTAACTACAGAGCTGGCAGAGGGACCATATTAAGGCTTGAAGTTAGACTTTTCATACATATAACTAAAAGCTGGATGAAATAAGACTGTCTCAATATGTGTAATAAAGAACTGATCTGTTACTCGAATGCTGTTTTCAAATCCCACTGGGAACCACACTACTCCGGTTTCATTAGTACATCAGGTCTTTGTTTAATTAAGTGGTTTATCAGATAAAGACCCCTTAGGAAGTTTCATCTGCCACACATAAGGAGCAACAGGATAGCTATCCTACTTACTTTATTCTTCTACATTACTTTTAGTGTAAAAACAAAATGTGTTTAAGTGACGTTCTGGGGGGAAATGAGTTCTTTCAAACTCTAACTTCTGCCCTCTTCTGATCTGTGACACTGACAACGCCTGACATCATGGTGTCTAAGCTGGTCCCACCACCAGCCCACGGCTGAGGAACAACCAGCCAGCTTCGTTCTTGCTCTTCCATTGACATAGTCAAGAAGTGCAAATCGAGACTTTCCTGGCTGCTGCTTTGAAACCAAACAGGGTTCATCCTCATGCACTGTTAAACCAACTTAGGTTATATCTCCCTTTCTGTGACCCGATCACCCATGGAAGGTGTGATTCTTCCACCCTCCAAAGGACTTAGATCAAATCACGAAACTTGCATGGCAGAGCTACTTGAACAGGAAGGGACTCATCCACACTGGCTTTGCTATTCAAAATCATTTACCATGCTTGGTAAACCATGTGTTTAATTCTCTTTTTTCCCTTTCCCTATGGCCTGATTTAAGAATCAGTTATTATTTTAAGGATTTAATCTACTTCTGCATTTGAGGGTATGAAGAACAGAAGAGAAAAAGAAACTTCACTTTTCTAATACTCCTGAAAGGTGAGATAAAATACGAAGTCGTGAGTCATTATTTAATCATGTTTTATTATACTAATGACCTTTAAAAAAAGGCTTATAAGTAATTTCACCTCACTCTGTCAATAATGAATTATTCATGAACTATTTTAGTCTGCAACCAAAAAATAACAATTTCTAATTCTTGGAAATAAAAACACTACATGTTTAATGTCTTTGCATTTTGATTTCATTTGCCTTGTTATGTACCCAAAAGCTATTTCAATTATTATTCAGATGTTCATTGATTTCTATTTTCTTGTTTCTCATTTATTTAAGACACTGAAGGGTTTAGTAATCTGCCTGATAATATAAAAACCTTTGTTATTTAATAATACTGCCTTGAAAAGGCCTCCAGTAGAAATGTTGAACTTGGGTGTTTTCTTCCCTATTTCTAGATGAAACAAGAAGAGGCAGTTTCAATGGTGTGACATGTGGCTACCACCTTTTCCTGGCCAAAAATATTACTAAAAATTTTATTTGACTTCTAAAATTATAAATGTCTTATTCTCTAAAATCCACCACTTTTTCTACATGATGCACAAATTCTATTGTAGGATCAGTGCAACTAAAAATTCAAGTTAGTGTACCATGAATAACTTAGTAATTTTAGTCTAGATACAACAACAAAATCATAAATATATCAAAAGATTAAAAGCAATGAAAAGGCAAAAATAAATCAACCGTACACAAACAGAAATTGTGCTATTCTTGGCAAAACTAAATTCCCCATGAAAAGCATGAAATGGGATAGAGAAGGCCAATTTATGATGGGAAGTGGGGAGAATCCATAATAAAAATAATATTCATAAACATTTATAGTTTACACCAAACTTAGGTATTTTATGGCATTTTAGAATAAATCTAAGGATCTCAGAATGTGTAAGGACTTCAAGAGATGATTTAATCTAATTCTCCAGGAAAATATAAATTTCAAACTATCCAATAAAGAACAAAGCTCATTCCTATTTTAACTATGGTTAACAACAAGGCAATGGTCTGCTTCGGTGTCTACTCAATCACCCACATACTGAAATGTTCTCATGTTTGTGATTTGTTAAGCCCATCTAATACATTATATACTATGTGTGAATTCTCACATTTGCTCATGTGGCTAGAATCAGCTCCTATACTTCTTGTTCCTAAGCTAAATGAGGTCAATTATGTCCATTTTCCTTCAGGTAAGAAACTTTTCATAGATGACTGCTCTTCTCTGAAACAACTGCAACTTTTCTTCATTATTACAAAATGCAGATCTCAAACCTGAATTTGACTCTTGTGCTACCCTCTCCACTTCTCTTGAGCTTTGTGAGATTTACTTTTACAAGTACACTCAACACCTAAAGGAAGAGACAATTTCCTGGACTTTATAGCTCATTCCTCTATCAATATGCTAATATTTCTAGCAAAATACTATGTTTATTTCATTAACGATGAACCCCAGGCAAATTCTGGATCTTGAGTAGCGTGGATCTTTTTTTTTTCCTTTTGGTTGTGCTCTTACTTTCCTTGAATACTTTTGTCTGCATCTGGGAGTTTACCTTCCTTCATCTACAAGTAGCACTAACCTATACTTTTTTCACACTCTTTAATTTTGGAAAAAGCTCTGTTGAAGAAATATTTTCTACAAATCTCAAGAGTTGATTAAAAAGGAATAAGCTACCTGCCAGCAGCTATTTTTAAAAAGGGAGGAGAGAAAAAGGGAGGGAGGGAGGAAAGGGAAGAGAAAAGGAAGAACTGAGCCTTCTAAACTTCAGAGTAACTTTCAGGGCCCATCAGAAGGCTGCACTGCTTACAAATTCATAGCAAGTGTTACAAAGACGCAAAGAAAATAATACTAATTGTGTGTTCTTGCTACTCAGAGAAGATAAATCAGCACACTAGGTTTGGCAATACTTTATTTTACACAGGTCACATCAATCCTAACACCGCTCAGACTGATAGTAGTCAATGGACTATATTATTTTATCAGTAAGTCAGCTGCCTAAGCTACTCTCTGTTACGCAGAAAATTTACATTTGCTTGTTCTTGCTTTTTCAGTCCTGGTGTCTTCACTATTCAGTTAAGATGCTTACTGATATAATCAGAGTAAACAGGGTTTGAAAAATCCTAGCACAGGCCTGTTAGTAAGAAATGATGCCAAAACTCAGGCTCTGACACAGCTTCAAGAAACAGGAAGGCATTCACGGCCAGTCCCGTCTGTTGCCGTAGTCACAAAGCAGGTTAGGTGGGAAAAGGCAGGATGTCCCCAGACTTGTCTACTGTGAGCCTCTGTTTCCAAAACTCATTCTGTATGCATGAAGGAAAAACGAAAACACTAAAAACTAAAAGCAAAACAAAACCTGTTGTGAAAGAGACTAGAGATACAGTTTTACATAGTTTTCCTTTCAGTGCAAGCTATCCAGTGATCAGAGATTAACCCACCTTGGAACATGATTGCCTGAAGGGAAGAGCAAGGCGGTCAATCAATCATTCAAACCACACAAACTTCAAACACCTGTGATCCTAGAAGCCCAGTAACACGGCATGAATAAGAGATGATCCTAGCTGCGACATGCACAGTCTAGAGGAGCAGAGAGTTATGCAAACACACAAGCAAGTGTGGGCACAGGCAAGCAGGTTAGAGACCGTGAACAGGTGCAGGAAGACAGTGACACAGAGCAAACCAAGAAGCCAGTTCCCGGGGAAAGGGGTCACAAGAGGCTTCTGTAGGATGTGCTATTTCAGATGGGTCCTGAAACATATGTAGTAAAACAGGAAGAGGAAGGGTACTCAGGCTATAGGAGAGCAGGACCAGGCCTGGTTTACTTCCCATCAAGCAGTAAGAAAAAGTATGTGAAAGATACCCAAGGCATGGCACAAGCGCCCTGTTCAGTACCATGTGAAGGCTGAGGCTGACCTGGCCCACTTCCCTGCCTGACAATGTGAAAGGAAGCAGGTTCCCGGCATCCTCTGACAAGGCAGACTCCTCCTTCCAAGCACTGAACTGTGACATCTGGGCTCTAGTTGCACTTCTGTGAATGAGGTGTGAGGTGAGCAATGCATGGGTAGGAAGCCCTCGGTGTGGGTGAAAAAATACACCATGCTTTCTACCCAACCCTGAGCTCCAGCTGCACTTCTGTGAGTCACCGGGGCCTGCAGAGAGCTGCAGCCATGCGTGGAAGCCTGGAGCTCAGGCAGGTGGGTCCCATGTGCTGCTTTCACTAGCAAACCAAACTAAAAGCAGCATCATGTCAATCATCACACCTGGCTTGGTGGTCATACCCAGAGAACAGCTAGTGAGACAGAACAGATGTGTGAAGACATCACGAAAGGGCAAGACCTTCGGAGCTGAGTGTGAAACTACAGCAGAGAAGGCAGGAGAAAGGAGACGGCCTCCCGTGTTGGCCAGGTAATCTAGATGTTTTCCCTTAATGGTGAGGCATAAAATAGGTTCTGCGGAGGAAATCTTGTAGAAAAGGAGTAGATGGCAGTTTAAATCAGTGACAGGGAGACTAGTTAGGACACTGACACAAGAGTCCAAGGAAGGAAGAGGAACGCCAGCCAAGAGGAAAAGGAGGAGAAATGAATGAGGGAGACATTTCTATCTTTAATTCACTAAGACTGGGTGAACAACCGGACATAGGTGAAAAAGAATCCATTTGGGTTTCTAAACAAGGAAGCTGAGTAAATGATGCAGCCAAAACAAAACATGGAATATACATGCGTGGCAGGTTCTGGAAGGGCAGGAGAATCAGGGATCCTGAAAAGGGTACAAGGATGCACCCTAGACAGGAAGAGGCTCACAGGGAGGAGCAGTGAGGTGTGAGGTGGGAGCCCTGGGTGTGGGTGAAAAAAATACACCACCTTTTTCTACCCAACTCTGAACTGGCTGGCATTTCCCAGTGTTGGGGCGTTGGCCGTCTTTGGTTTTCTTTCTCCTTCCCCTTGGGTGCTCCTCCACTCCCAGTTCGTTCACTGTCATTGACGTAAGGACAATCTCAAATTTCCATCCCAAGTCCTAAACTGAACCTATTTAGCAAGGGTCACTTTTATACCAATGTGAGGATATTTCGTGGGAATGGTTAATCATTTAGAGGGAGAAGGAAAGGCAAATGGAATTCTCTAGGGGAGGAAATGGTTAAGGATGGGAGTTTTATATTCCCAAGAGAAAGGTGGAAACCACCAGGGTGCCTTTGGACCAAATCTCTCCCACTTCTTTATCATTCCTAACCTCAGGGTCCACACTGGGAAGGGACGATTGTAGCACTAACCAAGGACTTGAGGACAATGCTGCCTGGATGGTTTATATTTGCCTAAACTGTATGTGTCTCCCAGGGAGAAATGGTGGTGGAATGATCATATGTCTAAGAAAATCCTTTCTGTAAACTTCTCAAAGAACAATGATGTATAAATCTGAAGGTTTGTGTTAAAATGGCTAAGGGAGCGTCATGGGTGGAAGAATAAATAAAAAAAAAACTCGGAGAGGGGGGAAAAAAATCAACATTAGTTGCTTAGATACATTTCCAAACCTGCCTTACGTATTTCCTCCCGAACTCCAACTGTCCCCATAATGCAAAGCAGGAGGGGGACAGTGTTGAACAGAGGATTCATTTTCAAATTCTTAGGAAAGGAAATAAAGGTTAAAACAAGACCACAAAGAACAAACTTTAAGAAATGAAGACGGGAGCTAATAAAAATAAAGGAAAAGAACAAAATTAGCTCTGTACCCTGTGAATATAAATATTATCTCCTCTGAGATAGGCTATTATAAGAAAATAGGAGATGAGTGACTTCCTTATCATCTCATATGAGCAATGGAAAAAGTAACACCTTTTGTCCTATTCATCTTTTCCTACCTTGTAAAAATACTTCTGGTAATATGACTGGGTTTGCTAAACTCAGATACTTTTGCTGAAAAAGTATCTAGGCTTAAAAATTACCATGACCATTTGTTTTTGTTTTCCTACTATTGTGCAGGTTTGAAGGACAAAAACATATTTCTAGATGTCTTCTTCTTTGCCCACTGATAGCTATTTTGCAAGGCTTGGGTTCCTGAGAGGTGAGTCTTCTGTTTAACAGATGTGTTGGCAGGAGCACATGGACAGCAGTAATCCCACTTACCAGCGACTCACTGGCACACTGGAACACGTAACAAGTGTACGGGCTCAGCCCAGCCTCTGCAGACTCCCGACAGATAAAGCCGAAGTGGTCCACATGCTTTATACCCTAGACGGCAGGAGAGAAGTGCAAGACAGGATTGATGGGAGTGTGCCCTTGCCGTCACCAACACGGAAATCAGCAACACAGCTGTGCAGTAACTACACTTTCACAGTTCCACGGGTTCCTCACTCACAGCAACAAAGGGAGGACATAGTATCATGAGAAACACACATGGCCTGCTGACACACCAAATAAAGTGGGAGCAACTCAGATTATTTTGTTTCTGATAAAACTCTGACTCAGGGCCACAGGAGGAAAAATACTGATAGTATAATCCACTGTATCTTGTAATAAAACTGGTACTCCATGTTTGCAAAAATGGAGTTTTCAATTTATTGTCTTAGGCAGTCTGAAGAGTCATCCTAAACCCTGTTCTTGTCTACAGAGGCTAAGATCTGAGAAAAACTAATGCTGACAATATTAGAATTAAATGGCATGCAAATTCCTAAAGTATGCAGAAAAATACTAGAATATTTGTCTATGTATAGACACTCAAGGAACCATACTGCTAAAACACTGATATGTTAAAGAAATCATTGCAGGTGCCAGTCAGGATTTGACATTCACAAACATTGTATGTGTACTTCCTGGACCTAGGTTAAATAACCTCAGCTATATTAAGCAACAAATTCAGAATCATCTATGACTTTCATTCAGTCAGAATACATACTTACCAGTAGGTAGACAACACCATGTTATTTTGACAGCAAGCACAATACTTGTAAAAGTCTTGTAGGCAAAAAATTAAAAGCTGCCCTGAAGTCACCTAAATCCAAGTGAAAAGCAAAAAACTTTCAAGTTAGATCTGTGCTTAAATCTTGGTTGAACTAATCTGCCAAGTGTGCAATATTGTGTTGGGTTGATAATAATTATGTCTGAGCATCAATTTTTCATTGTAAGACAATTATGCTCAGGAATGTTTGAGATGTAGAATTAAGAAATATAGTTGCTGAAAAGCTGGATAAATGGTAATCACTACCTTTGTTATAACAAGCTCACTATAGCCAATGGATATAGAAAAAGGAAATCAACTCTAGTAAAAAAGAAAAAATCTAGTAAGGAGGAGTAAATTTGCAATTTATGAGATGGAAGTAAGCCACCCACATACAATAGACATAAGGATCAAATACTCACTAGGGCCACAAATCCCCCATTTGACCTTCAAATAGTCAACCTGGATTTTAATCTCTGCCTCTGACTTATTGCTCTTACTGAACTCCCTTCTCACTCCCCCCACTCCAGCCACACGGGCCTCAATATGGTACAATTCATTAGTGACTTAAGAGTATCTTTTACTAACTTAGTACTAAATGGGAAAAATTCACAGGACCTCATCGGCTCCAGTCAGTCCTCAGGCAGTGGCAATGTTTCCAGTAAAGAAAACCACTCCCTGTTCACATGCTTGCCAGGCAAACAGTCCTACAGATTTTGAAGAAAGAAACATTTGTAGGTGGGCAGTGTTAAAAAGCAGGCCGTTCCCAAAGACAGCCACGTTCTGTCACTCTAGCTCTGTGGAAAGAAGTCATAAATGAGCAGGGCCACTCAGAGCAGAGCAGATGGTTAACCTGACAATTTACTCGGATTAAAGAAAGGCCTTGCACAAATTTCCCTCAGGGTTTTGTTTCATTTCTTTGTTGAAGCAGAGTATCAGAATTCAAAGCTTACCTTTACATGAAATTTTAAAAAAGCAAAAATCATATTTCAACTGCAAACATCATTTCAAAGCAAAATTTCCTATTTCAACTCCCAATTTTATATATTTGGTCTGACTGATTCTTTTCTCTATTATTTTTTCCCTTTGGATGCTAGGGGAGCATTGTGAGTTTTCGCACTGGGACTGGGAGACTTAGGGAGCAGGGTGTGGGAGTCACAGGTTTTGAGGATGCCGCCTGGTGCTCTGGGGGGCAGACCTGCATTTGGGTCACTCACTTTCTCTGCAGTACCTGGTGCAAAGCCCAACACGTAAGAAGTGCTCAGTTATTTTATTTTTTTTGGCCTTGGCTGGGTTTGAACCCACCACCTCTGGCATAGGGAGCTGGCACCCTACTCCATTGAGCCACAAGCGCCGCCCGAAGTGCTCGGTTATTGGACATGTATTGACCACCTCAGGGTTGGAGCTATCTGAGCAGATCTGACTCCGACATCCTATAGAATAAGACAGCACAGCCTGAGACACCTGCCCTCATACAGCTCAGATCTGGCAGGGACCCCAAGTGGACTGGCAATTACAAGAATGCTGAATAAGTTCTTCTTTTCTTAGAGAAAATAATCTTTCTATCAAATTTCTATATTCAACTTCTTCCACTCTAAGTTACTAGACAAGAAATTTTTTATCTACATGACACAATTTAATGTCACCATATAAGAGAAAACGTTGAAACAAAATATCAGAAGTGAACCCTACTGCTTGAGACTGAGGAAAGCAGTAAAATAGATTAATTCTCCTGACAGTCTTCATATCGTATCTAGCCTTGGCACCTGTAGCTCAGTGGTTAGGGCGCCGGCCACATACATCTGAGGCTGGTAGGTTGGAACCTGGCCCGGGCCTATTAAACAACAATGACAACTACAACAACAACAAGAACAACAAAAATAGCCCAGCACTGTGGTGGGCACTTGTGGTCCCAGCTACTTGGAAGGCTGAGGCAAGAGAATCACTTAAGCCCAAGAGCTGCTGTGAGCTGTGACACCACAGCACTCTACTGAGCGCTACAAACTGAGATTCTCTCTCTCTCTCCCAAAAAAAAAAGAATATTGTATCTATAGAATGCTAACTCTAAAAATTTTTTTAAAAGAAGGAAAACAAAGAAAAACTAATAGGTGGTCATGATTTTTCAACATTAAAATATTTTCTTGCTATTAAAGTAGGAACTATGGCAAGATTCAGCTCCTTGAAGGCACATTAAGTCACTAGGCTTGTAAAGAAGTTAATTCTCAATTCTAGGGACCCCCTCAGAGTTCAAAGTTAACTTTCCCACATTTCTGTTGAGATACTCCTTTTATCCTGATTTTCAAAAATTCTTTTTATGCTTACAATATAGTTAGGCAGCTCTAAACTTCTAGATACATTTTGAAATTATTACTTTGGCCATTAGGACCTTAGTTTTATGCCTACTCAGATAATCTTCTACATATCTGACCACATTATCTTTAAAGCATTCAAACACACAGTTTGTGAATTAAAAACAGATAAAAGAATAAAAATACCCAAACCTTATTTTCAAAATTTAGCATTTACATGAAAACAAGTTGAAGCTCCCGGTTCTCTTTTTATGACCTACCACGGTATAAAGAGCAAGCGTGACTCAGTCACACCCACGGGTCCCACAACCCGAGATTCTGGGGAACACAAACTGTGAACTTATTTTCAAAAGAACTCACCGCCACAAAAATTCCATCAGTGGAAAAGATGTCATGAAGTGGCATTACAAAGAGAAAGAGTTGACTCAAATCAGGACAAACTGTTGTAAAAGATACCAAGGCGCTGGACAGGATTTTGTTAGACACAAACACACATGCATTCAGTTTAAGACAAAATTCTCTTTAAAAAAAGTAATATTTCAAAAAATATTAAAAATTTAAAGGGGTTTAAGCCCTATTATTGATTTAATTGGTCCCTTCAAATATTGCCATTTACTTTGATACATACCTGAGAACAAGAGGAGATATCTTTAAAATTCTTTTCTAGCACAACTGATTTAGTGTCTGGACTGATAAGGTTAATCTCAAATCGTCCAACCTTAAAAATAAAAGCATCCTAATTAATTTCAACTCACAAGCATCTAATATATCACAATTACTTATTCAACTAAGAGTATAGGTTCAAATGCTGTATCCCAGATGTACCCATTACATATGGCCATTTTTCCAACATTCAATCCAACCAATAATTTAACTCCAAACAGCAGCTGCCTCAAAACATTTCTTCCCTTTGTCAGAAAATCATGAAAATTAAATTGGTCTTCAATTGTAAGATACAAAAACATGTTTTCTCAGATTAGAAACAACTATCTTTTTCAAAAAAAAAAAAATAACCTTTCCTCAACTTATGATTTCTTAAAATATCAGTTATTTATTAATAAGTTAGAACCATACACTCTCCCAAATGGTGAGCAAAATGGTATGTAGGTCATTGGGCTGCTAAGTTAACATTTCTGAAAATAAACAACCATTCAGAAAAATTAACAGCAAGGACTGGGACTAGCTGAGAAGAACAAATCTGAGAGCCCAGTGAAGAAGAGAAACTCAGTTAACTTATCACCAAAGAGTCTCTCCTGAGTCTTGATACATGCCCAGCAATAGCACAGAACAAAAAAAAAAAAAAAAAAAAAAAAATGAACTTCTGATAAAGCAAAATTACATACTGGGGCTGTTTACCAAAGGACACTGTGGAATTTCCTTTTCAGGAGTTCTTTGTAACAGGATAAAAGAAAAGCCACTCTTTATTTATTTATTTAGGTCAAGAAACCTCAAATCTTACAAACTAAGAATTAAAGACTTTCTCTACATGGCATTATTTTGCATTAAGTTCTTTTAAGTGGAACTCGACATAGTCTATACCTATTTTTGTACAACATTCAAAATTATTTTTAGAATTAAGATTTATCTTTTAGGACAATAACATAGCTTGTATGAAATTATTTTAACAGCCAATTCAGTACATTTTCAGGGCCAACGGTGATCCTTTAACCTTCTCTTTTGGGTGACACAGAGTAAACTGGTGTATTCTCAATTGAAAATGCACCACTGAGTCTCTGGACTTCTCTGGTTTTTTTCCTAGAAATTCCTGCCTTTGTTTCTCCACACCAAATCACACTATCTCCAATTTATACCTTTTCTTCCTTTTTTTTTCCTTTTCTTTTTTTTTTTTTTAGAGACAGAGTCTCAAGCTGTCACCCTGGGTAGAGTGTTGGGGCATCACAGCTCACAGCAACCTCAAACTCTTGGGCTTATGTGATTCTCTTACCTCAGCCTCCCGAATTTATACCTTTAAACTCTCTGCAAGATTGCCTTTCTACAGTTAGGTTTTTATTTAGGAATCAACACAAGGC
>CAUYQV010175073.1:0-22096 GCA_963574575.1 Galagoides demidoff | reverse complement strand
TGGATGGGGGGGGGTTCTTAATTGAAAATTTGGTCTATGTGGAGCAACTAAAATTTTCATAGAACACAAAAATAGTATTGTAATATATATTTAATTTCAACATAAGTACAATTTACAAATATAATACATTAAAAAAAATATGCATTGGGTGGCACCTGTGGCTCAAAGGAGTAGGGCACTGGTCCACGTGGGTGACCTTGCCCAGGAGGGGAGTAGGGAGTGTACATTAGCCTTTTCATTTCCAAATTAAGTTACATTAACCTCTTCATTCCCAAATGGAGTTACATTAAACTTTTCAGCCAAAAACTGTATATTCCCTTCTCATTGTCCTGCTGTTCACTAGCTTGTCATGCATTCTTTCCAAAAATCGGGACTTTTTAAAAATGCTGTGGGATGCAGGACAAATTGTTAAAAATTGGGACTGTCCCACCAAAAGCAGGACGTCTGGTCACCTTACACGTATTGAGTGAAGAGTGACTGAGTCTCTTAGTCACCCAAGAGGTAGACAGAACTTATCCTCATTTTATAGTTAAAGATAACAGCCTCCTAAGGTTGAATACTTTGCCTAAGGTCACATTAATAGAAGTTCACATTTAAACTTAAGTTTACCTCAGAGCCTCAGTTCTTACCCAGTAAGTGATTGTGCCCTCTGTTCTAGACCCTGAATTCCCGCATATGGAGTTTCCCACACATGCAGGGCTTCTGTGCCTTTGTGACACTTGAGAAGTTGCTTTCCATCAAAGGGCCATCTTTTGTCTTCAGTCTCTCTTTATGTCACACTTCCTTTGCTGTCCAAATCTCCTTTCAAGTACTGCTGCTAATAATAACTAAAAATTACAAAGTAAAATCTAGTTCACTGTCTTTTTTGAATTACAAAGAAATTTTAAATCAGCTCATTTAAAAAGTAGACATATGCAATAGTAAAAGAAATATTAATATTGTTATTGCTCTGCATTACAGATGAGAAAACCCAGGTTCAGAGAAGCTAACTGAATTGACCTGGGTTGACCGGACATGTGAGTGCGCAGGACCCTATGCCATTGGGTGTGTGGCTCCCCCTCTCATGTTGGGGCAGCTGGTGGCCCTTGGCCTCCTCCACCACGTCCTTCAATTTTCCTCCTCTTTGTATCACTAGGGTTTCATGTTTCTCCGTTCGTGTTGGGAAAGAAAGCTCTTCAGTGTAGTTCCTTCCCTTCCACCATAGACTTCCCAGAGTACGATTTGCATCACCCCAAGGTTGGAAAGGCTCCTGGCCTGGGGATAAACCCAGGTGTTCTGGAAAGTCAAGTGGAGAGGCAATTGGACCTTACATCTCAGAAGCTGCCCACCTTATCTCATATAGGAGCTCTCCTCAGCCCCACACCCTCAGACAGGCTCATTTATTCACTGAAAACAGGCTCTGTGTGCAGTGCTAGGGTGGGAGCATTGAGGGGAGGAGACATTCTCTCTGCCTTTGAGGAGTTCAGTTTTCTGATTGAACCAACATGTCAAACAGCAAGGCATAGTATGGGAATGCAGAGGGGAAATGTACAACCTATGTTGGAAAGGGAGGCTCAGGGAGGTGAGTTATGAGAGGCCTGCTATTAGAGATATATGGAGATGAGCAGCGCCTCAGCCCACTAGAGAGGGGAGGGGTTATTTACCTGGAATTTCCTTGTGGTAACCACTGAAGCCTAGGGTTCCAGTGCCCCTCCAGAGACAGTTTTGTTTCTGCTGAAAACCAGAAATCCTCAGGTTGCTGACAAATCTCATGTTCAGAGGGTATATGGAGTGCAATAGTGTATCTGTGCAGTTGGCCTCTTCTGGCTCAGCCTCACCCTGAGAGTAAGCCCAGCTCCCTCTGAGATGGTCCAGGGACTAGGCTCTGTCTTCTGTCCTTCTCAAGCAAGGGCACCAAAAGGAATGGCTGGTTGTGTTGACTTCACCCTTAGAGCAGAGGCAACATGTTCCACTAACTGCTGTAGTTCCTATTTTCTGTCATTTTTTCTTTAGTTTTTCCTGATGATTCCCATTCCTAGCTAGTGTGTGTGTGTGAGAGAGAGAGAATGCATACACACACACACACACACACACACATATGCACAGACGCAGAAAGTAAGGAATATGTATTACATTCACCACAATATATCTTAATCATTTGTTTTTGGTAGGATCAGTTATCTAAATAATATGACCCACTAATATTGTAACCCCAAAATTATATCAAGGTCTTTCAAATTTTGCTCCCCAGAACACAAGTCCTATGAAATTTACAAATTCATCACACACACACACACACACACACACCCCTGCATTGTCTGAAACATCACATTTCAATGACTTTCATGACTAGTCACTCATGTGATTAGATAACAAAGGATCTCAGAAGTCTGGGTGCAGAGAATACAGTTTTACCCTATAATAACCTCATGTCTCCTACATTAATTTGAGTACAGAACTCCACCCTGTGTGTGTACACACGTGCACCCCTGTCGCATTAAACATACAACTGTGGAATATTTTCCAGAGGAAACATTTCTATTCCAACAGTTCCACCTTTCATGTCATTAAGAAAGGAGTCAGAAAGTGCTGTGGCTTTAAAGATCCAAGCTACTTCCTAAATGAAGACAAGAAAAAAAGTCTACATGTTCTAATGCCTGTGACCTTCTAACACTGAGCAGTTCCACATTCCTGGCCTGTGTCTGGGCCATTGGATGTTTTATGGTGCCATTTCATCACACAGCTATGAGGGGATTTATTGCCGTTTATCAGAGATATGGGTAAAAACCACGGAGTGTCTGCTCTGTGCTCATTGGCTGGGTGCTTTCCCATTATTTATCAAAGGTGGCTGATAGGTATCCTCTTAATCCCAATGATCCTAATGCCAACTCCTTTACATTATAAAATGTATTAATAAAGTCTACACTGCTAAGTTCTCCTTGGCATGGCATAGTGGGAAGAGTACAAGCTTTGGAATCAAATGTCTCTAGATTACAACCTCACTTCTCCCACCTACTTAGATAAGATATTTCAGATTCTTTGGGTTTTAATTTCTTCATTCACAAGATAGAAATATTATTAGCATCCTTATAGTGTTAAGATTATCTGGACAATTGTAGACATCCAACAGTTGTGTTTTTTCTTCTGCTTTCTGTCTATGATAGTCATTTTTATATTTAATTCATGCTATCTCTTTTCTCTCCCTTTCCAATCCTATCTCCCATGTAGCAAACAGATGTCTTGGAGTCTGTACATGAGATAGGAGCAGAGTGAATGGTAGCTGAGCCTTGTAATAAAGTGAGTCCTATTCTGCTGCTCTGTGTTTTCTTTGCAGGAAACAAGCAGATTGGACACGTAGTCTGACCTGGCTGTTTCAGGGGAGCCATAATCCACCTTGTGAGTGGCAAGCGGCCTCTCCCGCTAAGTAGAGGGATATTCAAGGTGTCAGACAAGTACGTGTGTCAATCAAGTAGATGAGTATTTCTGCTGTCTCTCCTCCCCAGAGGAAGTAGGTGTCTTGACAGGCAAATGGGAACTTGGAATACAATGCAAGCAGGTAGTTATATATCTTTATGGTTTCTAGAGTTCCATATGTAGGTGTATGTAGGAAAACATTTCTGAATGTGGCAAAAGGTGTCCTCTGACTCATAGTAGAAGATGGTGCAATAAGATGAAGAGACTCCCCCCAACACCAAGCTGAGAGAAGTGAACCACATGTGAGCAAAATTACCTGGTACCAGATACTCCCTGTTCTCATTCCAGCCTCCTCCCTTCCTTTAATCCCCACATCTTTAAAATAATCCCCACATCTTATTTTTAATTGATTCGGTCTGTTCAAATTTTGCCATGGAGGATGATGAAAAGAGTTCAGGAACCATTTTTTGGTTTCCAATACGGTCTGGGTTTAGAAATATCCTTATGAAGCTGCTCTCCTGCTTGTGAATGTGTGAGTGGTGACATGAACTGCAGGGTGAGTGTCACTTACATAAGGCTGAGCCCTGAGGGGATGGCAGGAGGAGCTTATCTGAAGGAAAGGGAGAATTTAGAACCTTTAGAATGAGAATTTTAGCCTTAGAAAAAGAGTCTTCATCATCTGTCACATCTTCTTCATTTTATAGAAAGCTTAACTATCTTATCTAAGACAAAAATGCAAATTAGCTGCAGATTTTGGAGTAGACTCTGCTCTGTAGCATATGATTTCCAGCTCTATATTTTTTCCATATTCACTAATGCCAAGAAATAAAAAAACAAAGAAAAATAATAAAGGAGTTTCCACAAAATATGTAAAGAAGTGGATATATAAAGGAGCTATTAGAAAACCAAATTGAGCTCCATAATAACAGAGCTGAAGAACAGCCAATCAACAGAGATGAAGAAACCTTCAAAGATTCCAGAAATGTAGTAAATATCACAATATGTGTGACTTGGGCATCATGATTATCAGCTTTTGAGTATTGTTGGAGAGTTCTATAAATATTACTCACTAAAAAATAAGTCAACAACCAGAAAAGAAGTATCAATTTCTACCATTCAGGGTAGGAATATCTATCAGGATTCTCACCATGTAATCAGGATCAGTAGGGAGCAGCACCCGCCCCAGAGGTGAGTAGGGACCAGAATGGTCCCACAGCTCTGTGGGGGGTGAAAGTGATCGCCTCTGGTCTCAGACCCAAGCCATTCTTGCTGTTATCTGGCCATGCCTTGGTTGTCAGTCAGGATGTCTGCTCTGAATGTGTGTCCTGAGGGAAGGCACATCTCTTGGAGTATATGTCTATGTGTATATGCTTTGTGTGCGAAGTGGGTTTCACTCTACAACCTGAACATTTAAAAAGGCTATGCAGTAGGGGCAGGAAGGGAGCTGGGGGCAAGGGGAAGGTGCTGAGTTAGTTAAGGCTGGGAATAAAGAATGGGACTGAAGGAAATCAGACAGAAGTTTATTTACAGTCCATGAAGAACAGGACCTATACCCGTGGGAGTGTCTTGGTCTTTGTGTCTTGCCTGCTGTGTGTGTCTTACATAGCTCTCTGATGGCAGCATATTGCTTCAGAATGAAAAGGGCCTTTTATGTGCTTTTTTTTTTTTTTTGTAGAGACAGAGTCTCACTTTATCACCCTCCGTAGAGTACCGTGGTGTCATAGCTCACAGCAACCTCCAACTCCTGGGGTTAAGCAATTCTCTTGCCTCAGCCTCCCGAGTAGCTGGGACTATAGGTGCCCACCACAATGCTCGGCTATTTTTTTGTTGCATTTTGACCAGGGCCAGGTTTGAACTTACCACCCTCGGTATATGGGGCCAGCACCCTTCCCACTGAGCCACAGGTGCCACCCTTATGTGCTTGTTTATGAAAAATAATTGTATCCAATGAATCAGCATTCTTCTTGCAGCCAGAGTTTGAGGGAAAGTGCCATGACTTAAATGTGTCCTCCGAAAGTTTATGTTTTAGAAACTTAATCCCCAATGCAACAGTTTTGGGGATGCAGTTTAATAAGGGGAGATAGGGTCCAGTGGGCAGAGCCCTTGTGGATGGATCAAGGTCATTACTGCAGGAGTGGACTGATCATCAACAGAGTGGGCTGTATGAAGCAAGAGGGCTGCTGCCTCTCTGCCCCTCGCCCCAGGTGCTCACTTCTGCCTTTTGGCTCCTGCTATGGGCAATCCTTATTGCATGTTGTGGCCATGCTCAGCCTCCAAAACTGTGACCCAAAGAAACTTCTGTTCTTTGTAAATTAAATAGTCTGTGGTATTATGTTATAGAAGTACAGAATAAACCAGACAAAAGAAAAATGCAGGAAGAGGGCTGGATGGTAATGCTTTATGGCTTTGGAGTTAGACTGTCTTGGATTAAATCTCCATTCATCACTAGCTCTGGATTTGGATTAGTTACTTAGCCTCTTTTTGCCCCAGTCTTCACATCTGCACAATCTGAGTAATAATCATCATCATTTCTGTTTAGCATATAGGCTTCTGCAGAGCTTAGGTGAGACATGGCATGGGACGTGATTACAGAAGCTCTGGTGCACAGTAGATGCTGCATAGATTCTCCCTCCCATTATAAGTGACTTTTTAGAACTCCTGCCACCATAGTAGATCAGAAAGTATTTCCTATTTCCTGGTAAGTGTCTGCCTATGAATGAAGAGGTCTGTTGAAAAGGAATCTGGATTCTTTATTTCTGGGTGGAGATATCTGATTTGTAGCCCTTCAGTAAGGACAGGCATCTCCTCTGGAACAGCAGGAAGGTAAAAATTCTGTCCATGTCCCTCCCTCCTTCCCCTGAATCCTCATGTCCATCCCCTGGGTACAAATCCATATTCCTGCAAGTATCTTAAGAAGAATCATCATTTTTACATAGTCCAGAGTAAGTGAAGAAAGTAATTCTCAACCTTTCTTTAAAACGTACTCAAAATCTTAAGAATGGGCTCGGTGCCTGTAGCTCAGCTGCTAGGGTGTCAGCCACATACACTGGAGCTGGCGGGTTGCCTGGGCTTGCCAAGCAACAATGACAGCCACACCCCCAAAATAGCTAGGCGTTGTGGTGGGCACCTGTAGTCTCAGCTACTTGGGAGGCTGAGGCAAGAGAATCACTTAAGCCAGCAGTTCTCAACCTGTGGGTCACAACCTACAGGAACTGTATTAAAGGGCCATGGCATTAGGAAGATTGAGAACCACTGGCTTAAGCCCAAGAGTTGGAAGTTGCTATAAGCTGTGAAGCCACAGCATTCTACCAAGGGTGACAAAATGAGACTCTGTCTCAAACAAACAAAACTTAAGAAGGGTAAGTTAGGCCTCATCATACTAAATAAAACAAAACTCATTTGTTATAATAAGAATATTTTTATTGTGATTGAATTTTAAAATAATCCTTTAAAAAAACTATTCTACTTTTAATTTATGTCTAGAAAATATATCATTTAGGGAGAAGCTAATTCTTAATATTATAAGAAATGACGGGAAATATTCTGGTTAAAATAGATTCATTTGATTCAATCCTTGCCAATGAATTAAGACCATGCAACCACTACTAGCATCAACCCCATTAAAATTTTCACTAATTATAATTCTTCTAAAACACAAGTCAATTTTTCTAGCCTATTAGAATAATTTTCTTCTCTAACTTGTACAACATTTAGGATCATTAATTCAATTAGAGAGTAATATGTGCTCCTTTAGTTTTATGCTAAGTAAAAGGAGTTCTAAATCCCTTTCTGTATCAGCTTATATCACCATCTTTTCTTGATTGTTTTTGTATTATTGTTTCTTTAATTGAGTAAAAGCTTCCCCCTAACACTCTCTCATTTTGCGCTAATCTATGTCTCATCCCTACATGTGCAGTTACCAGTGTAGATCCCTACACCTCTGTGTCTGTGGACGTCCATTCTCATTGCTCAGACTCTCAGACAGCCACACCTTGGTATTACTGAGAATAGCTTTCTCTGTTAGCTTGTGGAGCACTTGCCTGTTTGGCCTTCTTGATCATGATCTTTATAAGTACATCTTTGAAGATAAGGATGGTTTCCGAATCTTTCTGAATCTTTCATGTTATCTAGCACAATACTTTTCACACAGAAAATGTCTTATAAGTGATGCAGAATGAGACATTCCTAACTAATTCTTCTGTCATCTTTACCTTCATAAATATTCAATGATAGTTGAGTCCATTGAATAGGACAGTATCAAGAGTTCTAACTATATTCAATAATATTGGTGCTCCTCTGTGACAGGGAAACCTTGCTGGGCGAATAATGTGCGTGTAGATATCAACAATATGAAACTATCATCAACAGCAGAGCAGTAGTAACAGCAGTTATAGAACTTGTAGCCACATTGGGCATTCAGCCAGGTGCAATCCTGTGCTCAGCACTTTTTGAGCATAGGTAGGCAGAACTATGATCTCTATTTTGCAGACAATGAAATTGTATGTTAGGAACATATGTAAGGGCTTAAATTTGCACAGCTTGACCTTGGAGGAGAGGGAATGTTAACCTAAGTTTATTTGCCTCCAAAACTAGAAGCTATTAATAATACTCTGAAATACCTCCCCTTTGTTTTAGTTAACTCTCTCCTTTCTTTCACTTTTCTGTTTCTTCAATGTCAGCTCTAACTTCTCTTGACTGGCAGTACAATCAGGGTCAGTGTCCTCATCACTTTCATCAATTATCATTGGTTTTCAAAAGCCCTTTTAAAAAACTCACTGTGGTCTTAAAAATCAAGCTTTTAAAAAAAATTTCAGACTCATATGAGGATAAAAACCATCAGGTGACCATGTTTGCATTTTTTAGGTAAGGTCCCTCTTGTAGTTGTGCCCCTTACACAGGAAGTGTGACATATACCCTTGTGTTATACTTATTAGGTGAGAGTACATCTATCCCTCACTCTCTTCCCTTTTCCTGCGACTTGAATTGAATTGAGTTTTTCTCTTGTGTGGGTATGTATTAGTTCATCTACCGTCTTCATATTTATATTGAGTACATGGGAAAAATCTAACTTTTCATAAAAATAAAAGTTGTTTAAATCAAACCTCATGGACAATTTTTCATCATGACTTTACTGTGATTTTTGTGTGCAAGAACTGTGATTTCTCTATTTATTTTAATTCATCATTCATCAATTTTTTAAATTGATCCCTTTAATAGTGATCTCTGCTTGTGTATCCTACTCCTTTCCAAAATTATTGTAAAGCAACTTCATCCCTCACCACTAACTATTTCCGGAATTGCCAAGGATTCCATCTCTTCAGAACTTGATAATGTGAGTGCTCTTTTTATTGAAATTTTCTTTCCCACTTTTTATTTTTTTTCAGAATTAATGGTTTTTCTCTTGATTTTCCTAGGCAGGTACCTCAAATTTCTTTTTGAGACTCCATAATTTTCTCATCTCTTTTGTCTACCCCCTGAAAGTTGGAGCCCTCCGAGGTTCTGCACTGGGTGCTCTCATTTGTCTCTCTGAGCCAGCCCAGTTCTGGCAGTGATGTCCCACTATGGCCTATTAAACCCTTATCTGAAGATGGCTCTGTTATTCTAAAAAAATCCCCTGACCACAATAGGAGCTCATTAAAATTAGTGATAATTCTTTATTTACAGAAATTTGACACCATGTTTGCTTTTTAGTAGGTGTTAAAGAAATGTCCACTCAAATCCACTTACTCCATGTTTTATTTCTTTTCTCTGTCAGTACCTGCATATAGATATGCAGCACTCCTAATGCAGTTATTCTAATTCTTAAGAACTTTCAGCCCTCACTGTCAATCACAAATCACAAAGTTTATTAGAACTTCCAAGTTTGAATTAATATTTGTCTGTCTTCTAATACCTCGATGGCAGCACTGCACTTCACACATGCCCACTGCCCTCCAGGCCCAACAGGCTTCCTTGCTCCCTGTGAGTTCTTTTGGGTCCACATTATGCCCACCGGATATCAGTCCTATAAAGCTACACTCTCAACTTATCTCTCCAGGATTAATGTCTGGCATTAGTGGAAGAAACACTATTACTTCTGGGAATCTATTTTGCTAGAAGGGATTCTGAAAGCCAAGTGGCTATTATGCTGTGGTCTGAGTCTCCGCTTCTGTGTTTCCTGGACACCTGCTTTCCTCTTTCCTGACATTTACTCTTCTTCCTGAGTTTATTGTGCCAGATACTGCACTGTGAACAGGGAATATAGAGATGAATAAGCCATGTCCTCCCTTCAAACAGCTCATAGGTTGGACATAGACTTGGAAAGACAGTTAAACTTCAGTAAGGAAGAGCTCTCAGGACCTGAGCAAACATGGAGATCACATGACATTGCTTACATATCTATGCTCAAGATCAGAAGGTCCTCAGTGTCATTGATATCTTACAAAATTATGGGCCCGAGATAGATCAGACATAGTTATTAAATTAATAAATAAATGAATGTAAGAATGTGGAATGGCTACCTGCAGCAGGCCCACAGAGCAGGTATCTGGCCAGCCTCCAGCTCCTGGGATCCCTCATGGCCCCTATGCAGGGAGGTCCTAGAGCCCTGGGGTTGGGAATGTGAGAAGAGTCACCCTACCCCCTGGGTTGTGAAAGTGATTGCACTGCAAACACGGGCTGTGCCTCACTTCAGGAAGACACCCGGCCCAGGACAAAAGGACTACGTCTCCTAAGCTCCTGAGTCCTCAGTGGTATCAGAGACAGACCCTGCTTCTGTACGTGCTAGGTGAGTGGCAGGGGGCAGCAAGAGGCTGGCAGACAGAACTGCATGGAGGGGTAAAAGAAAGCAGGGAAAGAGGAAGAAGCCACTGGGTATGGGAACCGAGGTGCAGAGTTCTTCAGCCCACAGGTGATCTAGGCTGGCTCATCTTGGTATAGCCTTGTCAGTCACACTCTCTTATCTCTTCTTGCCTGGGTAAATATCAGCAGAGATAGGCTGTGGGGCAGTGAATGCTGGCATGGGGAGGGAGAGTGACAAGAGCTGCATGGCCAGCAGTTGGTAAAGGTGGTAAGGGCAGAGCAGATGGAACAAGCTGACTGAGGTCCGAGGAGCCCCGCTGCCCAGGACTGCACCTTGTCTTTCCCCCCAAGCCCCTCCCAGTGACGTTCTCAGTGATGCCATCTGGCACAAGAATGACCATCAAAGGATGATTTCTGAACACGTGGCCTCTCAGTTTCCATGTGTTTGGGGAGCTTAGCTCACATAGGACAATGGCCAGCATCTTTCCATGGTGGTGGGGGGGAGAAAAAGAAAGGCGAGAGAGAGGGAGAGAGCTTTTATTGCACTAAGTTTCATTCCACATAATTTTCCAAATTCCATCTATGGATTTTTTTCATGAAGTAGCTTGCTCTGCAGTGAGGATTTAATAAAATTCAGAGTGAAGGGCACACATACCTGATAGCACTTGTGAGGATGGTTTCTAAGATTTCTCCTTAGGTTCACTGGCTTCCTCTTGACAATGTCCTGCCAATAGAGCCAGCAGCAATGCCAGCAACCCCCCCCCCCCAAGAGCCCTTCCAAGTATCTCACCAGAAGTGCCCCTAGAAGTGTTCCCCTAAGTGTCCTCTTGCCTCTTCTGGCTGCAGTGTGAGCTTCGGGCGACTGTTGTGGCTCCAGCTCTGGGGACTGCTGTGGCTCCAGCTCCGGGAGCTGATGTGGCTCCAGCTCTGGGGACTGCTGTGGTTCCAGCTCTGGGCGATGCTGTGGCTCCAGCTCTGGGCCATGCTGTGGCTCCTGCTCTGGGGGCTGCTGTGGCTCCAGCTCTGGGCGATGTTGTGACTCCAGCTCTGGGGGCTGCTGTGGTTCCAGCTCTGGGCCATGCTGTGGCTCCAGCTCTGGAGGATGCTGTGGTTCCAGCTCTGGGGGCTGCTGTGGCTCCAGCTCTGGAGGAGGCTGTGGCTCCAGCTCTGGAGGTTGCTGTGGCTCCAGCTCTGGGGACTGCTGTGGCTCCAGCTCTGGGGGATGTTATGTCTCCAGGTCTGGGGGCTGCTGTGGCTCCAGCTCTGGGGATGCTGTGGCTCTAGCTCTGGGGGATTCTGTAATTCTGGGTGTGGCAGCTGTTGCCTGAGCCACCACAGGTCCCACTGAACCCTTCAACAGTGACACCAGAGTTCTGGCTGCTGTGGCAGTGGCAGTGGCCAGCAGTCTGGGGGTTTGGGCTGTTGCTTTGAGGGCTGCTGCTGATCTGGGCCTTAAGAAGCACAGATAGGTAGTGCTAGAGGAAGTAAAGTGCACAAGCCCAACCCAGCCTGCTGCTCCTCCGTCCTTCTCCACCCCTCCATGTCCTGCATTCTGAGATGCTAAAGTTTCCCTGTGGAAGATCCTCAGTTTCCCTCCAGATGATTAGGCCTTTCTTCTGTGTGACGAAATAATAAAGTCTTCCCTACTAAGACTCACCACCCTCTTGCTTCTTTCTTCCAGCAGCACACCTGCAGGTCAGTGTCAGCAAGTTGGGGACCAGCTCTGGCCTGGCTGGGGACAGAGCCCGGCCTGGGAGTGTGGGTCAAGTGGCCAGTGTCTCACCTGGGTGTGGATGGAAAGCCCTGGGCTAACCTTCCTGCATGCAGAGAGAACCCATGCAGCTTTCCAGGTGCCAGCTGGGGATGTTAGCTTCCTCTCAGCTTGTGCAAATTTTTCCCGATTTTATACCTACTTTTCTGCTATACTCTTCTTGGTGAAACACCTATGCTAGTATTTCTAACAGCCAATATGTGGTGAAAACTTAAAAACTGCAGGTACTCTTATAAACAGTAAAATCTGGGGATAAGCCTTCCTCTTAAATGGAAGGCAGAAGATTCATTGTTACATATCCATTCAAGGCGCTGTGATTCAACATTCAGAGCAAATGAACCAAATCAACACAAAACAGTATATGAGTGCCCCAATGATCACACACATCATGATAACCTATCATAAATTCAAAAACAGCAAAATATCTCTGTTTGAGTTGATATACGTAAAGCGTACTCCATGAAATAGAAAACAAGACCTGGGTGAAGCCATGTTTAAAATAATCCATCATTTGGGGGCAGGGTCAGGAGGTCGGTAGATGGGTGGGTGAGGCCATGTGGTTGGAGGTAGAGCCTATCTTTGATTTTGGTGAGTTACTGTCCTTTTTATTTAAAATAGTTGACTATTGTAAATCGCACACAAACTTTATGGACACCCTGAATTATTCACATTTCAAATAAATGAATGAATCCACAGATGGGAAGATCAATCACCTAAGCAGTGCAGAGGATTATGTGCGAGCAGTGGCCATCAGGTGGCATGGTCCAAGAATTCTGGTTTATCTAATTCTATATGTCTAAGGTCCTATTTTCATGAAAAGTATGTTACATGCATTAACTTAGACAATGTTCTCATTTAATTCTCTCAACTCTTTAAGATATATCATACTGATCCCCCATTAATTTTATAAATAAGGAAATTAAGATTTAGAAGTTAAATAATTTGCCTAAGTTCACACAGAAAGAACAAGGCCAGGTCCACATCAGTATCTGAGCCTTTCACCATCTGCCCTTTGTCTTCTCGCCCCCTCACTTCTTCTGGACAATCTTTTTCAGCCCCTGCCTCAGTTAAGATGGCCAGGCTGGGGGTGGCACCTGTGGCTCAAAAGAGTAGAGCGCCAGCCCCATATGCCAGAGGTGGCAGGTTCAAACCCACCCCTGGCAAAAACTCCAAAAAAAAAAAAAAAAAAAAAAAGGTTCAAAAGAAATAGTGAAGCCAGCAATAATTAATAAAATTATAAAAAAAAAAAGATGGCCAGGCTGATGTACAGGGAGCCCCTGGAGGGGTGTAGGGGACTTGGTGCCCATGGATTATGGATTGTGAAAGAGCACCCTCATCACTATCTATCACTTCACTCTATTTTATTTCCTTATCACTGACAAACAGTTTCTTATTTACTTATTTTTATTTTGTTCATCTTTTTTCCTTCTTCTCTTTCCAATGGCTGTTTCTCCAATGCCAAGAAGAGGCTTGTCGTGGGTTAGCGAGAACTGTTTCTGAGTGAATAACTTGCACATCAACATATGAGTCCATGTCTGTTTTCTGAGCTCCTTAGCTCACTACCTATCTGATTTTTCCAATCAAGGCTTCATTCTGATCTGAAATATAAACTTTATAAGGTGGAATTAAACATCCAGGCCCACTTTCAACAAACTTCCTGTCTATCGATTTCAGGCTTGGCAGATAGCATGTGCCCAGTTCAGAAACTGAAACATCCATCTCTCAGCTAAACAACCAAATAAGAAATCTTATCTCTCTCTTGAGTTTTTCTACTTTTCTCCATCTTCATTGCTACCGTATGAGTCTAAGTTCTGTCTTTCTTAGCAGACTCTGCCCCAGGGCCAGTCCTGCGCTTCGCCCATCTGCACTCTACAACGCAACCTCTGTAATCATTCTAAAATGCAGTGTTGAATTCACAAGTCCCATGCCTATATCCCTCCTTGCTCCAGTGTCAGGACCTCTGGTTGCCACTGCAGCTCCCAGGGGGATATTTGCGGCTCAGTACTTTTCTCCTCCACGTATTTGTCAGGAAATAATTAGAGAAGCACTAGGACCCATACTGATCACAATAGATCAGTTCCTGGGTTCCACATTCTTCTTTGAGACTTAGGGATCCCACTCCACATACTGTGAGAATGCTTAAATGAGGCACCTGCCAGAGATACAGCTTGTGTGTGACCAAACTCCTTCACAAGGTGTCCCCAGAGAGATGGCCCTGTGTGAGAAACACAGGGAACTTAGCCTGCCAGCCTAAACTAACACTAAGACTTCGATCCCTGGGGAGGGCCCTTCTTCTCACCCACTGGGGCAACGCTGCTTAAGGATTTTCAAAAAGAAAAACAAACAAAATTAGTCTGGCTGGGTGTCCTCAGAGCAGGGCCGCTTCTCAGGCTCTGCCTGTGTGATGACCTTTGACTCTGTAGGTGTGCTTTGGCCAAGAGGAAGCTGAAATTTCACTAAAGCAAATGACACTCAGGCCACTGTCTAAGAATGTTTTTCTATAAACTAATGATTGTTTTCACTTATGTTAGTCATTTTAAGTGTTGTATTACATCACTGAAATGATTTTTCATTGATGATATGTATAAATTATAAACCTATATATAATCTCAATAAAATTCTGATTGTGTGACCTTGAAGTAAGTTATTAACTTGCCTATACTTTAGTATTAAAGTAGTTGCCTAAGTCAGAGGGCTATTATGAGGATTATGTGAGTTAACAAGCACAAATGAATTCGGATAGCTGAGTCATTTTCTTTCAACACCAAATACTTATTGATTTTCTATACCAGTTCTTTAATTCTCTGACACCACTGGGGTATTTAACAATTCAGGTCCATTCCCACACTCCCAGACATAGAACAGACACCACAGGTCAAGGGCTTAGTCTTGTGAGAGTGTCCTCCTCCCCTGCTCCCCACAGATGCTAGCTGTGGATGGGGTTTACAGGCACTTTGCCTGGATGACTACAAATTCTGAGGTTCCCTGACCCCTCGTCAGGTTTAATAGCTTGTTAGAATAACTCAGAGAACTTGGGAAAATGCTTTACCTATAATTACCAGTTTATTATAAAAGATACAACTCAATAACAGCGAAAGAGAAGAGAAGTGTAAGGCGGTATAAGAAGGGGGAGTAAAGCAGAGCTTCAGAGCCCTCCCCGGGTGTAGTACCCTCCCAGAAATTCAATAGGTCTTAATTTGAATTTAATTTGTGTTAGCATCCAGCAACTGACTGAACTCTGTGCTTTAAGAGTATTTATGGAAGTTTCATTATATAGGCAATATTGATTAAATAACTGGCCATTGGTGATACTGAAAGCTCCAATTCTCTAGTCACCTGTCTGTTCTTTCTGGTGACCAGCCCCCAGTCTTGAAGCTACCTAGGGAGCCCAGCAGAGTCATCTCATTAGCATGAACTCAGGTATGATCAGGATTGTTATTAGTAACAAAGAACACTCCTATCACTGAGGAAGTCCAGGGCTTGAGGAGCTCTGCGCCAGGACCTAGGGACAAAAACCAGACACTTATTTCTTACGATACCACTGCCAGCACTGTAACACAGGCCCTTAGGAACATATCTATTCCTGTTTGGATTCCTTTGCTGTCTCCATCATGGCCAGACTCACTATCATTACATCATCACCATGACTATGGCCGCTCCCATCAATGACCTTGACCCTTTCAGCAGCCTTCCCTAGCTGGCCCAACCCTCATTATTCACTTCCTTTCTAAATATCTGAGATGATTTCAGTAAGTTTCACATTTTTGACATCTGATTGGATACTTTTTTATGTTTCACTAAAGTTTTTGGGATTTTTAATTCTCAAGAAATGGTGGTATTCTTATATTTGTTCTTTCTAATTCCTCATAAAGTTGTCTTCTACCTCTTGATTATTTATCACTTAATTAAGCCCCTTCATTAATAGATTAAACAATGATTTTTGCTCTCACCGCTCCTCTGAAATTACTCTGTCCTGGTCAGCGACCAGGACATCACATGGAGTGGGTCACCTGGAGCATTCAACGACAGGATTATCATCTCCCTTTCTTTGAACAATTCTTCAATTTTCCCTCATCTTTTTCTTCTTTTAGGCTAATGCCAACCATTCTGCACTTTGTCCGTTCTCTTTCCCTTTCTTCTGCTGTCCATCTGACAATGGCTGCAGTCCCCAGTTCTCCTTGACCTGATGACCATGAGGACTGCCTCGCTCACAGCACTGGCTGAGTCCTGATGTTGGGCTCCCATCTGAGACATATGCCCTTCTGTGCCCTAGTTGTACCCAAGGCTTATCAGACAGAGAAGTCTGGTGTCCTCCTCTGTCTTCCATACTGGCTTTTGGATTCTTCAAGGAAGTTCTTAGAACAGTGCCTATCCCAAGGCTGAACACATGAACTACCTGCCCAATTAGGGCCTTCTGTCTCTCCCCAGAAGCCAAGAAGAATCCCGGGGGCTAAAGCCTGGGATTTGATGAGAATGTAGATTTTCATGTATCTCAGTATTCTCTACCCTTGTCCCATGCCTAGCAGTTCACTGTACTCGCCCTGACTAAGTGGCAGCACATGTCACTGACTCACCTCCACCCCCTTTCCCAGCCCCCAGAGATCCTCACAGCACTAACTTCACTGTGATCCCACAACCCCTCTTCTGTTTCCCCCACTTCACTGGCTCTTGTCAGTGACCTGAGCTTCACCCCTTCTCATGTCTTCTGCTCTCTCATGACCCCTCTGAGCTCTTGGGTGATAGGACTTGTGGCAGCTTTACCAGAGGAAGGCAAGGGTCTTCCAAAGGCCAGGCCACATTTGACCTCACGTGGGTCCCCTTCAGGGTTCCTCTGAAGCCCACAGAACCCATCCTCAGTCACAGCCTCTGCCCTGGGTCTAAAAGGCAGCTAGTCCTTTGTTGTTTTATTGAATCAGTTGATCACTAACTTATTTATTTCTAAAGCCTCCTTGTTCTGCTCGTGGTATTCCCAGGGGTGTGGAGGTGACTGTAGTTTTATATAAATTCTGCCCTCAATAAGTTTTCCATCCAGAAGAGCAGAAGGATGTACAAATGGACATGACAAGGTCTTGATGTAAGAGCTATTAGAAGCCCAACCCTGGGTCATGGCACCTCTTACAGCACATGATAAAATGCCTTACAGCACATTGTTTACATACATGTCCTCAAGGCAACTCGGCTCGTCTTTATGACTAGAGCAACTTGCAAAACTCAGACCCAAAATAGGTAAATGCATATTTATTGAATTAATAAATGAGTTAAGGCCATGGAAAGTGGGATGGCTGGCCTTCAGTGAGCTGGTGGGCTTGGTGTTCCAGCAGGCTTTAGCTCCTGGGATTCTTTTTGGCTTCTGTCTAGGAGGTCCTGGAGCTTTAGGGCTGGGAGTGTGAAAGTGACTGTTATGTACACACAGGCCGTGCCTCATCCTGGGGTACAGCAGGCCCAGGACAGAAGGGCTCCTAAGTTCTCAACCCAGCCACTTCCCAGTGATGGCTCAGCCAGGAGGCCCCTGGGACAGGACTGTGAGGAGAGAGGGATGGGGATGCAGAACAGAGGGGGCTGCTGGGGCATGTGAAGGTGGAGCAGCCCTCAGAGCTGGCCTGTCGGGGCCACTGCCTTCCAGTTCATTCACTAGAAGATGAATGTTCTTAGATCTGGTATTTTCCTACCTGATGTCCTCGAGATTAGGCATCAGAACACAACTGAATTACCTTGTTTGCTCTGGGGACCAGCAGGCTGAGGTAGAGAAGCCCATGGAAGGAAGTCAGAATGCCTCAGTGCAGGCAAATTGGCCTAATGAGAGAGGGTATTATTAAGGTTTATTTTCTCCAAATCAGTTTCCAAATCCCACTATAGAAGTTGGGTCATGAACCAGATATTTGGAAGGGGTTGGTTTCTGTGAAATCCAGGAAAAAAAAAATACGAATCAATCCTTGGTATTGTGCACTGATTGTTTTTTTTTTTTTTTGTCAGGTTGTCTGAGCTTTTCCCAATGTGTCCTGCCATCTAGCAGGAGTGCTGACCTCTTTTCAAGTGCACTCCAAATACCTTACAGCTAAATGCTCCCAAGCGCCCACCCTAGTGCCCAACCTTGTGCCCTGCTCCTGTCTCTTCCTGCTGCAGCTCTGGGGTTGGCAGTTGCTGCCTGAGCCACCACTGACCCCTGTGTCTTACCCTGGCTGCCACCAGAGCCCCAACTTTGGACGGTGTGAGCCTATAGGGCCCCACCTGCTGCCATAGCTCAGGAGCTGCTACAGAGGAGCAGAGATGGGGGGACCAAGGAAACCTGACCTGCTTTTCTGAGTTTTCCCACCTCCCACATGAGATGCTAAAACAAACTCTTCTCTAAGACTTCATTCCTGTGCTCCACACCAATCCCCCTTTCTCCAGTCCCACGGTGCTGCAGACCCCTTCTGGAGAACCACCAGGTCCTAAATCACACAATCCAGAAAAAAATAAAGTTTCTTCTTCCAGCAAGCCTGCTCCTTGCTGCCGCTCACCCCCCATACCCTCCCCTGTCCCTGCTGTGCTGGTCAGAGCTTCTGCAGGCCAAGAGGCCCAATTCAGGATCCAAGCTCCCCAGGCACAATCCTGGAGGACACAGTGCCCTCAGTGTGTAATCTGGAAGAGGGGCCTTCTTCTCTTGGTTGGTCCCAGGGTAGAGGACTAGAAAGCCAGGTGTTCACAGGGTTGCTTATTACAACTTATATCAATTTTAAAAAATTATAAATATTTCTTGCATCTTACTTTTAAATACTCTTTGATAAGTATGCAAGAAAAAAATGCACCCAGCAGAACTGAGAGATAAAGACATAGAAACTCAGAGACTGGGGAGGCTGCCCAGACAGTCCATCGGAACAGCACACGGCCTGCCTGAGTGATTTTATACTTCATGTAATTTTGGCTCATGGTAAACTATTTAAGAAATGAATTTTTTGCTAGGTGGCATCATGATGTTGAGTACTACTAATACTATAATGATAATAACAGTGCTCATCACCCTTGCTGAGGGCCTGCTAATGGCTGGACTCTGCCTGTGCCGGCCTTCACACCAGCCATCAAGGAAGATGTGCTTCACCTTTTATGTATGATGAAACCAGCCGTGGTGCAAAGCTCTGTCCCCCACCCAGATGGGAGACACGGGATAAAACCAAGTGTGTCCAGCCCCCAGAGACCTTGCCATTTCCTTAGGTCACTTAGCCTAACTGCAATTTTTACTTCCTAAGATCATGTAAGACAGAGGTGACTGTGTCTGATGGTGCCAGTACTAGACTAGGACCAAGGATCTATTTCCAGGGTTAAGATGAACAGCTTTTATGCCTGTTTCCCTGTTTCTGCTCAGCTGCCCCACGTCCCCTTCATAGAGGACTGTTGTGTCCCCTCTACGTAAAACAGTTGCTCACCCCTCCTCCTGCTGTCACCCAACCGGCTGAAAGTTCCTTCCGACCCCACGCGATCCCTTTGCTCATACTGTTCCCTGTTCTGGCATTCTCTTTGCTCTCTTTGCTCCTCCTGTTCCTGTAGATCTCAGCCCCATATTTGCTCATATTTGCTTATTCATGAAAGCCTTCCTGGTCTCCCTGATGGGATTAGCTGTGCCCCATTCTGTGTACCCAGCTTTAGGGAGCTTTCATAGCTCTGTGGGCCCCTCCTGTCAAATACTCATCAGGGTTGTCATTGGTTAATTAACCACATGACCTTTGAAGTAATGTTTGTCCACCTGATCAAAAACTTGCTGAACACCAGAACTATATTTGAGTGTTTTTTATATCTTACTGCTGTCGCTACAAGGCACAGCACCATGCTTTTTACATGGTAAATGCTGAATAAATATTCGTGAAGTAAATAAATGCATGCATGGATTAATGAATAAATTAACACCATTATCATTATCATCATCATCCGTTCAATTATTTTAACCTTGAAAGATCTTTCTTAACTATCTAGCCCCATGGGATGTACCTATACTAAAAAAAAAAAAAAATTAGTCTTTCTAAAATTCAAATCCATCGAAGCACCAGTATTTATATTTGCTAAGTTTAGAAGCCCCATCCCAGGAGCCAGCATTTCTGTGCCAGGGACCTCCCAGTTTCATAGCTGGAGACTCATAGTCATCCTCTCCCTGGGTTATACGTTCAGCTCTTCCTCAAGAGTGGAAGGCCAGTTACCTCCTCATTCCCTTCCTTCAAGCTTTTACTGTCTGGGCCTCTGTTCTGCACTTGTGTCTCCCGAGGGACTCATGGCACTGTAGTATGATTGTTGTTTATCTTTGTGTTTTCCTACATAGACTATGAGATCCTTGAGGATGCGTGTTGAGGGCAGGTGCTGGGAGTCAGGGCTCAAGCAATGTTTCTTAAGAGCAAAACTCCTAAAAAGAATCTCATAGCATAATAAAACTCAGAATGCATCTCTGTATCTCTAACTCAAGGTATGTCATCTCATTAAATATCTACTTACAGAGGCTTCTATCACTGGATAACTTGGCTGTAAATCATGGTTCTGCAGTTTCCAAGCTTGTGACCTACTGCAAATTACATCCTCTTCTAGCCTTTGTTCTCTCAATTATAAATAATGATAATGATTTGTGCCCCACATTTAAAAGAGTAAGAAAGGTGACACAAACCAAATCCTCAGCTAGATGATGGTTAAACAGCAAGTCCTCAATGAATTGTCTCTAGATTTACACACGACTTTCAAGTGGCCTCCATCTTTTTGTTAATTACTATGTTTCTATACACAACTGCCCCAGCTCCCCTCCACACAGTCTGCCCCACTCCCAGTGTCTGCCACTTGTGTCTCTGTACTGTTTCATCTATAACTTTATCTCTGTCTTTTGTTCTATATGTCATTACTTCTATCTTTATTTTTATAATTTGTGCAGATATCTTTATAATGATCTCTTTCGATGGTTTCTATCAATTTTATAAATCACTACATTAATATCACTTATTCCAGGTTTGTATCATATTTATGGTCCTGCATATTTAAACCCACATTACTGTTTCTAGATAGCTCCATTTACCTAAATAAAATAGTCCTTATATATTTCCTTAAAACTATGACTGTCTCTGGAGATGGCCTCTGTATGTAGCATATCCTTTTATCTACAGTTTTATATATACATATATATTACATAATATATTATAATAATATATAATCCCTCTATCTATAAAGTTTACATATGTACATATAGTAGGTGTGTGTGAATAATATGTATATGATGGTATTCCCTTTGTGTGTGTGTGTATATATCTATGTATACATATATCATTCTCTATCTCTTTGCTGTTGTGGCCTTTAATATGGTCTCTACACATTATGGTGTATCCATTTGTTACATTTCAATAGATAATAAAACAAGTCAATCCAGCAAATGCATTATAAGACATACATTTGCTAAACTTACATGCATATATGTATGTGTGTGGGTGTGTGTACATATGTAAAAAACAAGAATGAAATGATTTAATCTACAAGGTGTATGAGCACCACACACTGGCATAGGGCCTATGTCCGGGATATGAAAATTTATGTGCCACTACTACTTTTCCCTGAGGAATGCAGTTAGTGTGGAGGATAGGAATGTAAATAATTTCAGTGCACATGAGCGCTTTAGTGACAGGCATGTCTGATGTGATGCGAAGCACAGAGTGAGTCATGGCTTGGGGGGTCAGGGAACACTGCCAAGAAGTGGTGCTGGAGTTGTCTCAGGTGATGAGCAATTGTTTTGCACATGGAGAAGAGATGAAAGGACCTTCAGAAAAAAGAAGCAGCATTTGTAAAGTCTTGCCACAGTGAAATATCCAGGCACGCACAGAGAATGACGGCCATGTGCATGGCTTCCTCTGATGCTCTGTGGGTTGGCAGGTGGGTAAGGAGCAGTGAGGATGCCAAGGACATGGGCCTGGAAGGCAGGTCGTAGCCAGTCAATGCAGGGATTTGTATGCCTTGCTATAGAGTTCCAACATTTCCCAGTGTCCACTGGGAAACAACGATAATAAGATAATCAGATTTTTTTTTAATTTTATTGAATGGTAACTATGTACATTAATGCACTTCTGGGGTACAGTGTGGGGTTTTTGCATGCAAACCGAAATACTTCCATCAAACTGATCAACACAGCCTTCATGTCATTTTCTCAGTTATAGTTTT
>CAUYQV010175072.1:0-22074 GCA_963574575.1 Galagoides demidoff | reverse complement strand
ATCACAAGAATGGAGAAGCATGAATCCTATGTATTCAGTCTTGATTTGATGACAATTAATGACGCAGTGTGGGGTGGGGAAAGGGGAGAGCAGAGAGAGAGAGAGGAGGGAGGGGGTGGGGGAAAGGAAGACCAGAGAGAGCGAAGGAGAGAGGGTGGGAGAAGGAAGAGCAGAGAGAGACAAGAGGAGAGTGGGGGGGATGTCTCGCTGTGTGACACCCCTTTTGGGGGCAAGACACAAGTCCAAGAGGGACTTTAACCTGACAAATGTAATCAGTGTAACCTGGTTTCTTGTACCCTCAATGAATCTCCAACAATAAAAAAATTAATTAATTAATTTTAATTAAACCCTCCTGGGTCAAAAGTTCACAGAGCTGTCAGGTTTACTGAATTAATGCTTTCCCTTGGCACATTTCTAAATTTCAGGGAGCAATATAAAGGGGAATTTATAGAAGGCCTTCAGGGACTTCAGTGCCTTTTAAATTAGTACTATGAAGTATCTGAGATTTTTGAAGTGACCCCATAAAGATCCAAATAGGATTTATCAGCCTGGACTTGGGCAGAAAACAGAGTATTAAAAGATAAGTAGTTAGAAAGCAGATGGTCAGATTTTGTGTCAAAGCAGTTAAAACCTCTGCTTGTTCTTGTTTTCATACCAGGCTGATGGCCCCTTTAGATTAATACTGATCATACAGGTCACTGAAAGATAAAGGATTTAACATTTTCTTTGTATACATTTTTAGCCCTCATTTTACTGTTACACATCAATGATCGTCTTCATCTTTTTTGTTTTTTTTTTTAAGTAAATTTATTTCAGGTTCATGTGAGGGTACAAACAACCAGGTCAAAATATTTGATTCTGTTAGGTAGAGTCCCTTTTGTGGTTATGTCTCATACACAAAAGGTGTGCCAGACACCCCCACCCATCCCATTCAGTGAGAGCATCCCCTACCCCCTACCCCCATCTTGAATTGAAATGAGTTTTTTGTCTTCATCTTTAAAGTTGCATTTTTTTCCTCATTTATTTATGAAATATTTCATACTACAAAAATATATAAACATGTATATATGGTATAAAGAAATAAGAAATGAAAATACCTGGATACCTATCAGCCAGCTTAAGAAATACAATATTACCTGCATTTTAGAAGTCCACTATGAGCCCTATCCATCTAGAGCAACTGTTCTGAATTTTGGGTTTGTTGATGCTTGTTGTTATAGTTGTACAACGTATGTATGTATCCCCAGATGAAATGTTAATTTTGTATATTTTTGAATTTTATATAATGTTTTTGAAGAAAAGAAAGAAGAAGAAAGTAAAAGGGGGGGGAAGAGGAGGGGTTTAACATGGGAATTAAAGACTGCAGCTGAGGAAGAAGGAAACAGGCACTAACAACCTTGGCCTACACTTGGACAGCTGGAGCTCACAGGGCAGCCCAAGAAACAGTGGTGCACAGCCCTCACAACACCATATGGGACCTCCCAGGAGCCTGCAAGGCCACCATGTCCAGCAGCCACTGCTTCCTTGCCCGACTCTAACTCAGAACCACACAGGGAAAAGGGTTTTGGGAAATGCGGATCCAGCTTTACGATACACCGTGTTGGCAGCAGTCTGGTGCACAGAGCTTCACCGCTGTCCTTTCAGTAAAATCTTTAGCATTTGACAAGTTGGCTACTTCCTTCTTCTTCTAGTACTTTTCCCCTGTGATTCTGCAGTAACACTCTCTTGGATCACCTTTTATCTGGTTTCTCCACTGTTGCTTCCTCCTCATCTCCTGGAGATCAGTCCTGGGGCCTCCTTGCTGATCTCATCAGGTGTCATGACTTACTTTATAGAGAAGGGGTTTCACTCTGTCATGGGGCTGGAACTCCTGGGCTCAAGCAATCCTTCTGCCTTGGCCTCCCAAAGCCCTAGGATTATAGACCTGAGCCATCACCTGTTGGCCAGGCCTCCTGACTTCAAATATCTGTGTCCTGGTGACTCTCAAACATGTATCCTCAGCTCAGACCCTGTTCCAAAACGCATGACTCAGCTATTCAAGTGCCCTCTTGACTTTTCTGCTATCATATCTTATAGCCAAACCAAAACTCTAATCACCCCCAAGAAAAACTCCTCCCTCAGTCTTTCTCGATAAATAGCAACCTTATTTTTTCAGTTGCTCATGTCATCCCTATTTTTTGGCTCACCGCCTGTAGCTCAAGCAGCTAAGGCGCCAGCCACATACACCAGAGCTGGTGGGTTTGAATCCAGCCCGGGCCTACCAAACAACAATGACAACTACAAACCAAAAAATAGCCGGGCATTGTGGCAGGTGCCTGTAGTTCCAGCTACTTTGGAGACTGAGGCAAGAGAATCGCTTAAGCCTAAGGGTTGGAGGTTGCTGTGAGCTGTGATGCCACAGCACTCTACCCAGGGTGATAGCTTGAGACTCTGTCTCAAAAAAAAAAAAGAGTCACCCTTGTTTTTAATTTCTCTCGTCCCACATCCAAATCCTATCAACTACTATGCTCAAAATATACCAAGAATCCAACCACTTCTCACCACCTCCACCTCTGTAACCCTGGATTTCTGCAATGGTGTCCTAGCCCAGCACACCCACCCACCCACCTCCAAGTCTCGTCCCAATACGACAGGCAGAGGGATCAACCTAAAACACAAGTTAGATTACTCACTCCTTGGCTCAAAATTCTATGATGACTCTCCATTTTACCCCAGAATAAAACCAAAGCATTTACAACGTGACATTATCAAAAAGGTCTGTCGTGACCACCTTACCTGAAATGGCAACCCCATCAACACTCTCCTCTGACCCTGCTTTATTTTTCTTCATATTGTATATTACTATCTGACCCATTGTGTACTTATTTAAGTATTTTATATTCCTGCTATAAACTGAAATGTGCCTTGCCCCCAAATTCATATCATGAAGCTCTAACCTCCAGTGTGATTGTATATGGAGATGGGGCCTTTGGGAGATAATTAGGTTCAGATGAGGTCATAAGAGTTGGGGAATCAACTCACACCTTGATCTTGAACTCCTACCTCCAGAATTATGGGAAAATAAATTTCTGTTATTTAAACCACCCAAGCTGTGCTATTTTGTTATGGCAGCCCAAGCTACCTACAATAGGGGCTACGAAAATCTCACTCTCCCCAGCTAGATGATAGGATCCATAAGGGACCAGATTGCCTTTGTTCACTGCTGAATTCCCAGACCCTAGTTGCCATTGAACATGGTCTATATCAGCAAATAGTACATTTGCACAATGAATAAATAACTGAATGAATAACTTCCTCAGTGCCTTAGCTAAAATATTGCAGTTTGAGCTAGCTCAGATGCTAGCCGATAACTATATAATGAAGTAGAAATAAGTTTAAACCTGAAATTTAATTGTTTAAGATTAAATAATTGTGTGGATCCAATTTGCAAATGGCAAAATAAGCAACCCATCTGGAACATTCTAGTTCATTCAGAATATGCAAATACAAATTCTGGCTCTCCAGCTTTCTACTATTTGAAAGAGCTGGTCATCCTCTTAAGGACAAATTTTGGTCCATTTGTTCTGACATAGACTTTATCTAGAAACAGCATTTGGGGATTCAGAGAGCCCAGCATCTGAGGCCACTCCCCAACCAAACCACAGATATGTTTATTTCCCAAAAGCTACTGCAGAGCTATCTCCCCAGCAGGAGGCCCAACCAACATTCCTGAGGTCTTGACTTTAAAACCAAGACAGAGCTTCCTCCATTCCCCAAGAGGAAGTGTATGTTGTTAGAGAAACAGAATTCACAATGTGAATTAGCTTTTGATAATAATTCATCTGGTTCCACTGTAACAGAGAACCCGAAACCATCCCGATGCATTTCCTTGAGACTGATGAAAATAAGATTCCTTTCAAAGCAGTAAGTAGTACCCATCCCTGGAAATTGAGGCCAAATGGGCCAGAAATGAGAAGCAGTTTGTAAATTCTGAGTTTGGGCCCACTGGAGCCAATTACTCTAACAAGAACAATCTTGGTGTCTTTATTTGGATGCTGTAGATAGCCTGTTTACCGCGAGGCAAGTGAATTGATGTGCTCTCTCGGCGTAATTGAGGAGAAACCTCTTGGATCACAAATTCGTCCAGTAATTACTTTAGGATTCCTCTGAGAAAGTGTCTACATAATTTCCTTTGTACGTGTTTTCCAGAAGGACATATGTCTCCTATCCTGTGTTCTCTAAACCACAAATGTGCCCCATTGATTTTTCTCAGTCTCTGATTTTCAGCCCGTCGTGTATAAGGTGAAAGGAAACAATAACTGAATATAGAAAATATTGATCTGTGACCATTGATTCAAGGCCCCAGGGTGTCAAAAGATTAGTTACTTTTAAGAGAAGTACTGAAGGTGACTTTCAGCTACTTTTCATTGACTAACACAGACCAGATAAACCCTTCTATTCAAAGCCATAGACTCTTCTCCAGAAGCCATAATGAACAGACCATTCTCCTCCCTTGCTTGAGATCTACATAAGACCATCAACATAATTGCTAAAAATATGTAAACATATGATGTACTGCTACCAAATGATTCCTGTATTCTAATTGGACTATAGTAATACATTTAGTGTTCACTATGCCCTAGGAATTATTCCAAAGGATTTATACATATTACTGTATTGAATGTTCACAGCACCCCTCTGAGGTAAATAGCAGTATTATCCCCATTTTACAGAAGAGGAAACTGAGGCACAGAAAGGTTAACTCATTTATCCAAAGTCAAACAGCTACAAAGGTCACTCCCAAAGTGTTGAGACAGATGCTACGGTGCATCCTTTCACTTCCAAAAAGCACGGTGGGCAGCGTCCTCTCTGACTCCCCCATGCAAATTTCAACTTGCTCAGCTTATGGGTGATGCTGGAAGGGCTCCGTTTATTTCCGTGTCTCAGCTGTGGAGCTGGGAAGAGAGCACTTTCACGCAATGATTCTCTATGATTTTAAAAGTGAGTTAAATGAGTCTCACAGCCTTAAGTGTTTACCACGGGTTTTTGGAGACTTTACCCCTTCCTATGCAGCGATTTTTCAGTGGTTCCAAGAATTTCGAAGAGGCTGAACTTCACCGAAAGACGAGTGGGCATCTGCCGACCACAGTGACTGAGGAAAATATCATCACTGTGGAAAATGGTTTGGGAAAAATGGTGGGAGAACAACACTGAATGACATTTAAGGCCGTTGAGACACCACTCCAGATTAGATGGCCAGCAGGGTTCGAAATCCTGCATGAGTATCTTTGAGTCAGCGAAGTTTCATCCCAATGGGTGCCTCAGACTTTGAGAGAGAACAGCACCTCTGTGCTGAGCACTGGGGATGAAGAAATGCTGGTCAGATTCAACGGAGGCAAGTCTGGCACCGTTACTGCTGCTGAAACCTGGCTTACTAGTTTGACCCCCAGAAGCATCAGTTGACAGTATGGATTTTTTTCCCAATGAAAATTCACCAACAAACACGAAGCAGCCCCACAAGTGCAGGACAGGTAATGGTAGGTAGCAAATTTCTTCTCTAGACGCAGTCGTGTTGCAACTATTCCTCTGAAGGAAAAAAAGGACTGTCACTGCCCGGGGTACACAGTAGTACGCCTGCCAAAAGCTTTCAGGAAGCCTCAAGAATGGTGGCCGAGGACAGGACTGTGGGGGACCATCTTGTACCATGACGATGCCGCTGCCCAGACAGCTCATGTCACCATTCAGCTCCTGGAGTCCACAGAGGTTAAACTTATGACTCATCCACCCGGCTGTCCTGACCTGGGCCCAGGACAGGACATGCATGGAAGGTTCTCCCGCCCTGAAGACACTGTTCACACCTACTAAATTGTGTTTACAGCACTTGGAGAAAATGAGTGGAAAGGGTGTTTTCAGAAATGGTTTACGAGAATGCAAAAGGGCACAGGATGTCATGGCAATTATTTTGAGAAAATATAGTGAGCAAAATGTTTCTTAATTTTTGTGTATTTTCAAAACATTCATAGTATCTCTCATATTAAGTGGCAGAGCCAAGCTTTGAACTCAAATAACTTGACTGTAGAAAGTATCTGAAGCTCTACAGGATGGGAGCGCACATACGTTAATGAAAACAGGAGACGCCTCCATAAACAAAACTGCAAATGAAAATTATTCAAATATTGGCCATTCCTCTGCACCTGAAGAAGGTGAAAATGGAAAAGCAACTTTTTAAATTGTGTTTTTCTAATTTATTGGTAAAATAATAATTAAGAAAAAGTAAAATTAAGATATCATTCCATGGCTTAATCCAGTACTCAGGAAAGATTTCCTAGCATCAATTATGCATTTTTTTGTCCCACAGCACACTTGAACCTATGGTTAAATTTCTGCAGCACACTTAAATTATGTGGATCCCAAAAAAATAGTAAAAAAAGGAATATACTTACTGTGCTTTGAACTTCTTTCGAAAATAACTTAATTAATGATCTTTAAAAATTTTCATGGCACACTGGTTGAAAACCACTGCTCTAGACTCTAAGCATTAGAGAAATGCAAATCAAAATCACAGTGAGATATCACTTCACTCCCATTAGGATGGCAATCATCAAAAGAAAAACCAGAAAATGCCTGCATGCTGGCACACACCTGTAGTCCTATTTATTCTGGAAGCTGAGGCAGGAGGACTCCTGGAATCCAGTTGTTTGGGCTCAGCCTGGGCAACACAGCGAAACCCCCATCTCTAAAAAAAAATTATAATTAAAAGAAAAAAACAGAAAGTAGCAAGTGAAAAGATGTGAAAGAGTTGGTGGGGATGTAAAATGGTGCAATCACTGGGAGTTCCCTCAGAAAACTAAACATGCAATTACTACAGGATCCAGCAATTCCACTTCTGATTATACACCCCCAAGAGCAGGGATTCTAAGAGATGTGTGTGCAACCATGTTAATAGCCACCAAAAGCTGAAAACAACTCAAGTGTCCATCAATAGATAGGTTGATAAACAAAATGTCATATATACAATGAATATTTTTCCGCCTTGAAAGGGACGGTAATTCTGATACATACTACGGTATGTGTGAAACTTGAGGACATTACGCCAGGTCAAATAAAGGCAGTCGCAAAAGAACAAACACTGTATGACTCCTCTCATATGAGACACCTAAAGAAGACAGGAAGGACGCTGGTGGCTTCCAGTGGCTGGATAAAGGGAGAATAGAGAGGTATCACCTAGTGGGTACAGAGTTTCCACGTCAGAAGATGAAGAACATTCCGGAGATGGATGGCGCTGCGGTTGCACAACCATGTGAATGCACTTAATGCCACTGAAATGTACACTTAAAATCGTTATAAGGGTCAATTTTGTGTTATGTATAAATAATAAAAAAGACCACATATGTTCATATGTGTCTGTCTGCATATATATGTATCCAGGGAGATAGACAGATATACTAATCAAAGGTGTGAACACTGTTCTGTACCTTTTTACTTCTCCAAGCAAGATACTGTAGAGAGAATTCCATATCAGCACACTCTTTTAAATGGCTGCCTGATATGGCATGGTTTGGGATACCAGAATTTAAGCCACTTGAGAATAACGATCATTTAACTGTCCAAAGTCTTTTGTTACCATAAACATGCTGCAAGAATGATAGAATTTTCTAGAATAGAAAGTATGCAATAATTCTTACAGTAGGATAGAGGAGGCAAGGAGGTGTTCAAAAAAACACCACCAAAACGTTTTGTTAAAGTAACAAAGAACTTTTGAATTCTCTTAACACAGGAGTATATTTGTTACTCACGCTACATGTTCTGCAGGTCAGCAAGAACTGCTCTCCATCCAGCTTCCCCATCTTCTGCGAGCATCATTCAGAAGATGCAGCTTCCCGCCTTGGTCCCTGGGCTTCTCACTGTCTTGACCCAGAGGTAAACTCACATCTCATTAGCCAGAGAGAGCATTTTTCTCCTACCGAATTGAAAAGAGTCTGAAATACGTATGGAAATAAAATATTTGATGAGCATGACAGCTGTCTCCTCCGCACTTCAGTCACACAAATGGAAATAATTTCCTCACTACAGGTAAGTCCAAAGTTTACAAACTATTTATGGGAGCATTTTTGTAACTCTCCAGTGATGATTCTTCATTCAACAGATATTTATGTCACTTCCGTTGCATGCGGAGTGCTGGCACATGGTAAGCATGCAACAAATATTTGCTGAATAAAGTGAACGATCCCTAATTCTCTAGTAATTGGTGCTGTTTTCCCCAGAGCACTCCAACTACTAGAAATGGTTAGGAAGAGCCAACAACAAATGACTTCTGTCTTTTCAGCTAGTCCCTTGGCCAGACCCCAGCGAAGTTAACTTCCTGCTTAAGAGTAGAACCTTTACTGTCAGGAGAAGAAAGAGGAATCTGGTGGAGCCCTAAACTACAACCAAACCATGATCACCGTCCGACTCAAAATTCTTCTTGTTTCAAGGTCAATCCATGAGCCCTGGTTGGCACTTACACATTTCAGCTTTGAGCTGACATTTGCATTTCATATAAACATTATGCATAGGTGAGAGAAGGAATACGAGGCAGCCTACGCTCAGCCAATGGCTAATTAGCAACACCTGCACCAAGGCACGATTAGCAGCTCGCGATTAGGGGACTGTTTGCATTACATGATAAGTGATTATACCTGTCAAACCGTGACAGGCCTTGCTTCATTTCTCAGTTCATGTATAAATTTAAATGTCATATATTTTAAATAGCCCCCCAATTTTTAAGATATGACATTGCTATTTTGTCAATCTTAGTTACAGATTTCTTCCTCAGTGACAGAACGACAATTTAATTCCTGAACAATTGCAAAGTTATCTGTATGTAAACAAGCACATGCGTTTGATCATGGGAATCAGAGTATCTCCTCTACCCAATCCACCTGCTCTCCCTGAGGCTTCCATGAGTGGATGTGGATCTAAAGGTGATCACACATGCTGACGCCCACGATTCTGTCTCCATGCCTAGCAGAACACCGCACTGTAGGTGCTCAATGTGCGATTTGTTGAATTAATGAAGTTCATCCTCTGCTTCTCTGTGGAGGACTTGCAACTCTCCAGTTCCAGCCCCTCTCCAAGATCCAGAGGCTACTCCACTACAGATCTTTCTTAGGCTCTTCCACAATTCTGCAGCCCCTCTATGCTCTCCCTTGATAAGCATTCATGTTATTTTCTGACTTTATAGTCATTCAGATTAAGATCAAGAATTCAAAGTATTCCTTATGGTAATGCAGGAGGCCAATGCCTGGTAGGTTTACACCAGATTTGTTCAGACCAAAGAATGCAGAGCCAAGGACAGATCTTATGTGCCTTTATTCAGCGTGGTGGCTGGTGAACAGGCCTGGGAAGTCCTGTTAGTTAGTGAAAGATCCTGTACACTTATACAGGGTGGACATAAAGTTACATAAGCAATTTACTATGTTAAACTATTTTAATTTGCACATGAACTTTATGTCCATCCTGTATATCCAAGGGAATAGTGGTGACAGAATGCCAAAAAGTAATTATATGCTAGTCAGATAGTCATAAAAACATGGCCTCATTGTGCACAGTTATGGCTCTAGTTATGGCTATATGAGGAAAACACGGTGCCTTCCAGTGGAAGTGTGGATAAGGAAGCCCACGGATGCCATCTTGCCCCACACTTATCCACACATGAGAAAAATCTTTCTTACTCCTATCCTGGAGGGAGTGTCAGGTTGTGGAATGTGTTTTAAAGCAGAATTATTAACCTGAGAACAGAAGGGAGTTTTAGGAAATCTAGGAACCCCCCAAAATTCAGACAAAAAATAATGTTGTGTGAATTTTCTCTCTTCCTCTCAGAGTGGGATAGGGTTGCTTTAGGGCCCAACATGCATTAAAAGGGAGAGGTTGGAATCTGACTTCCTGGTGTGGTGCTTGCTATACCATTGTTAGAATTTTGTGTTGTTGCATTTGTCTTCAAATGCATAAAAGGTTAGGCTTTTGTGTGATTGTTGTTGTTTGTTGTTGTTATTGTTGTTGTTGTGTGACAGAGTCTTCCTCAGTTGCCCAGGTTGGAATACAGTGGCGTCACCATAGCTCGCTGCAACCTTCAACTCCTAGGCTCAAGTGATCCTCCTGCCTCAGCCTCCTGAGGAACTGGGACTACAGGCATGAACCATCACACTCGGCTAATTTTTTTTTCTATTTTTAGTAGAGATGGGGGTCTTGCTCTTGCTCAGGCTGGTCTCAAACTCCTGAACTCAAGCAGTCCTCTCTCCCCAGCTTCTAAGGGTGCTAGTATCACAGGATGAGCCACCGCACTCAACCCTAAAGGGCTTTTTGACATGGAAAAAAGAATCCCATCTGTCCCTCAAGGCTGCAGAGAACAGATCTAGCATAGGGAAGTCAGGGGAGAGAACGCCATCACTCAAGCAAAGGAAAATTTCTGCCCCAACCCAAAATCAGAATGGACTGAACTTGCTGTAACAAGTTCAAGCACAGGCTTGTCCGTGATCATTTGGATGAGTGTCTGCAAAGACCTTTATCTAGTCCTCACCAGGTATGGTGGTAGTGGGGAGATTATAAATGAGTTACGAGGTATCCCCTACCTCTATGGTATCATGTTCTACATCTATGGGCACACAGAAATTAATATGACTATTGAGATTTCACTTTCCCTCAAAACTGTCCAAGGTTTGAAATGTTATCTCCCCTAAATACTAGCTTTTACAACTCTTTCTTTAAAAAAGAACTGCATCTTCAAAATATTTTGTATTCTGTTTTGCAGTTAAAGCAGCATTGATTTACCTACCACACGCTCTGACTCTTAAGATTGAAAAGCTGTTCTTTGTGCCCACCACCATGGGAACCCATCCAATAATCAAGGCTCCGTGCTTTCCGCGAAACAAACTCAGATTTTGCCTCGAGCTGTACAATATAGAACCCCGTAGACAACATCTTTTAAATTACCATTAAAAGTATAAGAACATTTTCCAGACTCTACAAACTACTCCTTCAGACAATGGGAATCATTTTTTTCATAGCACTAAGCTGGAAAAGGCACTATAAGTCAAAGTCTTTGTACTCAGCGAGCACATATATTCATTTATTTCAACATCTATGGGAGTATGAAGCATAGCGGTGGTGACCCACAATTTCGTGTAGGCAGATTTATCCCAGAAAGATCTCAAATGGCCTTTCTACTGAGCATACAATATCTGCTCTGCTATTGTGAGAATCTCATCTCTGATGTGTACTGTCTCCTGGTTGTGGAGATTCCTTATGATACACACCTGACTTTGATCACTGGTTTGCGTTCAGACTCTACTGTAGAAAATATTCTCCAGTTTAAAAATATAGTCTTAAATAGAACACCATGATAGATTAGTCAAAGCAAGGCAATTTTTAGAGACTTCTAAGGACAGGACATTGTAAACCTATTAATTTTTGTGGGGCATTTTAGAATAATAAACTGATTCTTATAATTCATTCCGTAAAAAACAATAGTTTTGACTTTAAGCATTATAAAAGCTATCTATGTAACAAAAACACTTGCACCCCCTTACTATTTTAAAAATTTTAAAAGGCAAATAGTTTTCCAACCTTCTCTTTTACATCACAAAATAAGACGCGTGGGGAAGAGAAGAATGGAAAACAATTCTTAACATATTTCTCTTCACTGGAGTGAGAATTCAAAACACACTTTCCAAAATAAATGTTATCTACTTTTCAGGAATAGGACAAAAATTGGCACAAAGTATAATCAGTAGGGCTGGCACATTTTCCCAAAGTGCTGACTCTATGAAATTTCTTTAATTTTATGGAGGAAATATAAATCATCTACCAGTATTAAAATTAAATGTAATTTGAAATTAATGATGTGAACAATTTATTTCAGCTATTATTTAATCAAAACACTTTCATAATATAGCTATTCACCTTGGCTTCCCAGAAACTAATGAAAGAAATAGCTTACCAGACGGCTGGGGGAATGGACCTTGGCATCTGATCTTTTTCACATGTCACTGACTCCCTCTGTAACCTTGGACAAGTCACTCCACTTCTCTGGGCTTATAGACTCATTTGAAAATAGGTACAATATTATCTACCTGATAAGGAAATGCCTACATCTGCATGGCAAATACTTATCCAGAGCTCAATAAGAGCTACTTACACAGATATTAGAAATTCAATTAAGAACAAGACATGGTCCCTATCCTCGTGGAACTTACACTATAGCAGAACAAGAAAATAAGAATGCAGAAAAATAAATACACGTCATGATGAGTGCTCTACAGGATACACACAGGAGACAGAAAGAGTGAGTAGCAGGGCCCTAATTACAGTGATCAGTGTCATCGCAAAGACGACAGCAATATGAGATCACAGATATACAGCATTTGCCACATAAAAGGCACTCAGTAAACAGTCGGTTTTATTATTTTGTTGCTTCAGAACAAGATATGAAGAAAATTCTTGAATAAAATAGGTAGGATGGCTCAGCACCTGTGGCTTAAGTGGCTAAGGCGCCAGCCACATACACCTAGGGTGGTGGGTTCGAATCCAACCCAGACCCACCAAACAACAATGATGGCTGAAACCAAAAAAAAAAAAAAAATAGCCAGGCATTGTGGTGGGCGCCTGTGGTCCCAGCAACTTGGGAGGCAGAGGCAGGAGACTCGCTTGAGCCCAGGAGTTGGAGGTTGCTGTGATCTGTGATGCCACAGCACTCTACCCAGGGGGACAGCTTGAGGCTCTGTCTGAAAAAAAAAAAAATAGATAGGATTTGAAATTTAAAGGAATAACAGCCTAGATAGTCTCAAAAATTCTTCTACATGACACCTAGACAAACTGAATAAAATATAACCTAAATCTTCCCTAATACATAGTTGAGTTCATCAAATAATAATAATAAAGGAAATGCCCAAGGGCCAAGACTAAATAGCTAGCTATACCCCATAGTTGCAGGCTGACCCAGTGCAATTGGCCTCGAACTGATATTGCCAGTTTCCATTATTGAAAGTCTTGGCTGCTTGGGGACAGGAAACGGGTTTTGAACTTGCATGAGGTAGGGATTTGGAATTGAAGCCCCACGTGAAGCGCTCGTACTCAATTGAAGAGAAAACTGGAGAAAGGCTGTCTGCCTTTTTGCAGAGAGGGGAAACAAGATTTGTCTGTCTTGACCCAGATTCAGCGTGTTTAAAAATAAAAAATATTTCCAGGCATAGCCTGTTGCTCAGTGGGTAGGGCGCCAGCCCCATCTACCAAGGGGGTGAGTTCGAACCCGGCCCCGGCCAAACTACACAAAAAATATCTGGGCATTGTGGCAGGCACCTGCAGTCCCAGCTACTCGGGAGGCTGAGGCAAATGAATCACCTAAGCCCAGGAGTTGGAGGTTGCTATAAGCTGTGATGCCATAGCACTCTACCGAGGGCCTTAAAGTGAAAGAGACTCTGTCTCTAAAAAGAAAAAAATAAATAAATAAAAATAAAAATCTTTCCTGAGATTCATAACTAGAGGCTTAACTTCATCCAGTTGAGATTACAATTCAGTCTCTGGTTCCCAAAACAAGAAATTAACAGAAAAAGGTCAGTTGTATATGATCTCACAACCCAAAACTACACCACACATCGGCAAACAAGCCACCATCAGGAAAAGCCAGCAGAAATAAGGCACTAGGCCCTCAAGCACCGCAGCTATTGGAAATATTAGCTGAATAATAATACAGATACAGAATGCAAAATAACAATGTATAAAAGGAGCAGATAGTGACGGAAATTTAAAATCTGGAAAAGAGTATAGTTATGAAGGGTAAAACACCAAAAACAAATGATTAGAAATAAAATATCAACTATAAAATATAATGGAATTGTTCGAAAGGTGGCTGAAATTTAGTCATATGTCTCAACCTGGCTCTAACAGAATGAAATTTATACATCAAAATCTTAGAAAAGTTCAGGACTGAAAATAAACTGTTGGAACAATCTCTTCTTCAGTGAAATGAAGAATCTTGTGCTTTTAATACAGTATAATAAGATGCCTGAGGAGATGGTAGGCTCTTGTTAGAATTGCCTAAGTAAGAAATGAAGCAGGTATTCATTCTACAATTCGAACAATGATAATTTTTGCAGGGAATCCCTGTTAGAAAGGTAGCTTCATTGGCCAGGCACAGTGGCTCAGGCCTGTGATCTTAGCACACTGGGAGAATGAGGCAGAAGTATTTCTTGAGCTCAAGAGTTCAAGACCAACCTAAGCAAGAGTGAGACCCCTCTCTACGAGAAATAGAAAAATTAGCTGGACATAGTGGCACATTCCTTTAGTCCCAGCTACTCAGGAGGCTGAGGCAAGAGGATCACTTGAGCCCATGGGTTTAAATTGCTGTGAGGTAGGCTGATGCCACAGCACTCTAGCCAGGGGCAACAGAGTGAAACTTTGTCTCAATTTAAAAAAAAGAAAGAAAGAAAGAAAAGTAGCTTCATAAGATTTGTATCTTGCTAGTTGATGTCAAGGGTTGTAAGTCAAGCATTGATTGGGGTGTTCATAAGAATCAGTTGTTTAAAATGTGGGTGCACATTAATAGGAGGCACCGTCATTTTGTTCTCCACTTGAACACCTGCTTAGAAAGTGGTCTTGCATATCTGCTCCCAGGCCGGCCTGTGAGAAGAGGCAGGACTGTGAGATGGAGAAGAGTGAAGGAGCAGGCACCAGGACCACATGGTGTGGATAACAGGACTTTGCTGAGACTCTTAGTGGAGCCGTTCAAAGTACCTGGGCTGGAACCATCACATCTCTGCAGCAGCAAGGGAGACATCTGTCTGGTAATGGTCCCGCAGCAAGAGGAGATCAAGGGAAGAGGCTGAGCTGGAATCAGATACCTGCCAGGAGGGACTGTGCACTGGGGAGCCCCATGAGAAAGCCAGCATTTGGCTCCACCACCAGGAGGACATCACCTGTCACCAGTGTTACCAGAAAAGCAACTAGGAAACGATCATGACCTCACCCAGAGAAGATGAGAGGCATCTGTCCTTTGCTGTCATCCCTACGTAGAAGGTAGAAGAAGAGTTACAAGTCTGCCCTGCCCTGGTGAACAGACTTGAGTCAGATATGAAATGGAAGTTTTTACTGGACTAGATTGCTTTAATAACAGAAAGTGGCCAGAAAACTTGGAATCTTCCCAAGGTTTGCTGTTAGGAAGTCACAAAATGGAATTTGACATAGAATTATTAAAGCAGTTTATACCCCAATTTATTCCACATCTCAATAATGCAGTTATATTTACGTAGATGGAAGAACAACCAGCCACTCAGCTTTTAAGCCCCAAGTTGAATATCAGACTTTCATTAGAAAAGCCAGTTTTACTTATGGATAGAATCTATCTGGAGAGATGGGGGTTGCAGGTATAAAATGTCACTGCAAAATACTTCACGTGGGGACAAATGACTAAGTGTTGACTGAGTGGTGTAGACCATGAGTTGAGAGAAGGGAAAGCCCTGAGAACTACCAGTGAGGCTTCCCGGACCACACAGGACCACGCCACCTGGAGATGGATCTCATTTGCGTGGACGAGGAGACGTGGGGGTGGATGTTGCAAGTAGAAGGGGAGCCATGACCAAAAGTGAAGAGCTGGAGATCCAGGCACCATGATCTACCTGGCTGCTGTGGAATTCACAAGAGGGAGCAAAGAGACGTAACTTTGAAGGAGGTAAAAGTTTGATTTCAGAAGCTATGATATCTCAGCCAAAGGAATGTAGATTTGAACAACTCATTAAAAACCATTAGAGGGGCCAGGCGCTCAGGCCTGTAATCCTAGCACTCTGGGAGGCCAGTTGGATGGCTTTCTTGACCTTAGGAATTTGACACCAGCCTGAACAAAAGTGAGACCTCGTCTCTGCTAAAAATAGAAAAATGAGTCAGGTATGGTGGCAGGAGCCTCTAGTCCCAGCTATGTGTAAGGCTGAGGCAAAAAGATTGTTTTAACCTAGGAGTTTGAGGTTGCTGTGAGCTATGACACCAAGGCACCACTCTACCCAGGGCAGCAGAGTATGACTGTCTCAAAAAATAAATAAATGAAAACCACTAGAGGTCTTGCACAAAGACTTTTGAAATGATTATCAAAGGAAGACTCAAAAATGAGCATTTAGGGAGAAAAAAAAAACATTTATTTTCTAACAGGATGAGAGAGCAGACTTCAGGAGAACTGACTGGCCCAGTGTAAGTATTTACAGTTAAAAACTGAAAAATTGCTCAAGTTAAAGTTCCCATCGTCTGCCAGAAAAGAAAAAACAGTTGCTTTTTTACATGGTTATCATCTTCACAAAGGTCACAATGAATCCTTAGACACTGGCATGGCAATTATCAGGTACAAAATGGTTTATAGGAAACACTCGAGGTTTGACTGTGGTAGAGACAGTACCCAGGCAGGGCGACCCTGTTAGTTTTGATTCATGTCAGAGGCTTACATGTTTTCCCTGACTATCCTGTGTGAAGAACTTAATCACATTGGAAGCTGGGCAAAGTGTCAAAGTGGAATTAGGGGCCAATATATTTGATACTGGTCCTGCAGTCCCCAGACCCTGGGCCGTGAACAGGTGCCAGTTCATGGCCTGTTAGGAACTGGGCTGCACAGCAGGAGGTGAGTGGGCAAAGCTTCATCTGTATTTACAGCTGCTCCCCAGTGCTCACATCACTGAGCTCTGCCTCCTGTCAGATCAGCAGCAGGCACACACAAAGGATTTAGGTTGCACGCTCCTTAGGAGAATCTGATGCCCCCCCATCCCTATCCATGGAAATATTGTCTTCCAGGAAACTAGTCCCCAGTGCCAAAAAGGCTCAGGACTACAACAGTATGGGTTGTTGGGATAAGCAAAACCAGGGCAAGTAGACAACTATCTCTGTCTGAGCTGCATGTGCCTCCCAGAAGGTAAGAAACTGAGGCAGACGGGCCAACTGAGCTGCTCACCACCATTATCACATGAGATCAGGAAGCCATGGTGCAGAATTGATGACACAGTTCTCAGCCCCAGTTATCCAGCCCGTGTGATTAGCCTGCTGAACCATTTCACTCCTCTTTTCAATAACTATCAGTGAATTAATTCAAGTGTGGGTGTGTTTGGGAGTTACTATGAACAAGACAAATGCTATAAGCCTCACAAGCAGCGCCTATAATTCAATTACTCTTAATTAGGCAGTGCTTATCTAAGGAAGAATCAGCCTGCAAGATCCTTGATGCCTCCCTGGACATATCAGCATTATTGTCAGAGCATCTGCCTCCTTTATTGCTAATTCCTAAACACATGATTTACCTCTCATTTTATTACATGTTGGGGTTTTCCCCCTTGAACCTGGAATGTGCAATTGGTATCTTGTTATGTTCTTAATCTGGCCACAGAAGGAGCAGTTCGAACTTACAAATATGCCTCAGTGGTGTCATACTGATGCAGCCATTAAAAGACTCCCATTATTTCTGCTCCCTGGCCCCATCTGTTTCCATGCTGACAGAAGGAAGCGCTTTCTAAAATTTTGACTATATTTGCTGTTGTTTTTGTTTTACTACACAATGGACTTTCTGTTCTTCAGTACTCATTAAGCATTTTAAAAAGGTATGATACTTCCCTACAATGTCATTTACGACTGAAGAATTGTTTCCAGATATGTTACCCAAAAACGAACATTTCAGAACTTCTCCGGTCTTCACGTGTCACAAAATGATTCTTCTTCCTTTTTAACAGAATGTTTGTCCATTATCCTGATATTGCTGTGACTTTAGTCACCCTTTTTACTGATCTGACGTATACAGGACTCTCTGCCAAAATGTACACAGAGCTTGGTAACTTTGCAATTACGACTGTATCTGTGGGACACACATACGTATAAACGGCATTAGAGCAGTGAGACTTCATGGTAGAGATAGGAGGGGAAGAGGGGAGGATAAATTGTAGCTGCTTTAGACTGGGAGTTAAACAGCCTATCACAATATTCTGAACAATATTATATTTTTGTTGGGGTTCTTTTCTGTTTGTAAAATAAGTTTTTCCTACCTTTGGAAATTATAGTAAACACAGTTACATCACAAGTAACAAATAGCTCAGCAAGGTTGAAAATCTTCAAAGATGTTTTGTCCACCAACTGAACTATTTTACAAAACAAAATTTTACAAGCACGTGTATAAATTAAAACACAAATAAGACTCTCCTTTTGCTAGTAAGTTTTGAAAACAAAGCTTAACCTTGGAATTTTTGTCCATTCCTCCTATTTTTACCTAAGCTGGTTTAATGGCATTTAATTTAAAAAAGCAACACATTGTCTAACAGGGGTGGTACCTCTAAGACAGAAAGGGCCTCTGCTCCAGCTGGATTAGGGAATGAGAAGCTGAGAGTATGCAGACCATCATGTGCATTTTTTTAAAAATGTGGTAAGATATACAGAAAATTCACCATCTTTACCATCCTGGTGCATACAATCCAATTGCATCCAATCACAGTGTCACAGTACCATTCTTCAGAACTCTTCTCACCTTGCAAAACTGAAATGCTACACCCATTAAACAATTCTCATTCCCTGATCCCATCCTTCCTGCCCCAGTCTCTAGGAACTATGCCCTTTTAAGACAACCCTGTTAGGCTCAGCGCCTGTGGCTCAAGCGGCTAAGGCGCCAGCCATGTACACCTAAGGTGGTGGGTTCGAATCCCCAGCCCGGGCCCGCCAAACAACAATGATGGCTGCAACCAAAAAATGGCCGGGTTTTGTGGCGGGCGCCTGTGGTCCCAGCTACTTGGGAGGTGGAGGCAGGAGACTCGCTTGAGCCCAGGAGTTGGAGGTTGCTATGAGCTGTGATGCTCCGTCTCAAAAAAAAAAAAAGACAACCCTGTTAAATTGCCCTTTGATTCTCTCCTGTCCTTAAACCCTCTGCTGCACCTCTTCCATCTCAGGCAGCAAATACTATGCAGCAGGCAATGCCACCTGGTTGGGGACAGGAGTAACAGCAGTCTTTATTCTAATTGAGTTTGCCCAGGGGAAGGTGCTCTCCTAGGTTCTGGTAACCACTTCCTCCTCTTGCCCTTTTAGGCTTAGAATGATACATCGTAACAACATCCCACTCATATGAGCCTGGGGCATCCTGCCCTCCTGTCCTGTCTTCCGTAAACCTTGATCACACATTTATGAGTCATTTCTTCATTAACTTCTCAGTCACTCAATTTGGGGATACCCTCAGTATCCTCCTACAACCCTGACTGACACATCACCATCCTTTCAAAGTTTCATATGGAACAGCAGTGGGAAGCTATCTTCAGATAGAATTCTAGATACATCTGCAAATCCATGAGGCTCAGCATTTTTCTGCTTCCACCCTCCTAATTCTTCTCCTTTTGGCGTACCTTGTACAGGTGAACACACGCTTCTCCTATCTGCTGGTAATGTCAATCATCTCTGTGCCACTCTCAGGTGGCCTAAGTCTACTGCTCCTTCCAGAAAGGGGTCAGCAATGCTGCTGGCCAGCATCCGGGCCCCCATTACTTCTCCTGTCCCTCCTCAGCCCTGTTGGGCATTCCCTGGTACTTCCTCTAATGTCAGTGCTGTCACAATTTAGTTCAATATTCTAGACACTGGACACACAAAGACGGCTAAAGCATGGCCCGTGCTTTCTAATTGCTCACAATCCAAAGTTAAGTAAAATTGAATTACACTTAAATAAAATTCACTGTGATACTCTTAGTCCTGACCTGAATTACTACGGCACCTACCACAGCCCTCTTCTCTCCTGGACTTAGAGTTTGGAATGTAAGCCCTCCTAAGTGTCCTCAGCTATCTCTGAGCAGTCCCTGGAGGGTCACATCAGGAACACACAGAGACAGGGTCATTGTGGGCAAAGTCTCCACTTTGGCCTTCCCGGGTCCATTTGCTGCTGTCTTTGATGGCAGTGACACTGGTAAGATGACCATAGCCCAGTCACTGTGGCCATCATGCCTGCCTCAGATGAATAGTCATCGTCTCTCCTAATTTCATAATAGTACATCAGAGAAAATGTAGTAAAATTATTTATTTATATTTTTGAGACAGAGTCTCCCTCTGTCACCCTGGGTAAAGTGCCACGGTGTCAACCTAGCTCATAGCAACCTCAAACTCCTAGGCTCCAGTGATCTTCCTGCCTCAGCTTCCCAACTTGTTGAGACTACAGGCACCCACCACAACACCTTGCTGATCCTTTTTTTTTTTTTTGCAGTTTTTGGCCAAGGCTGGGTTTGAACCTGCCACCTTCAGCATATGGGGCTGGCGCCCTACTCCTTGAGCCACAGGCACCGCCCCTGATTTTTCTATCTTTAGTAGAGATGGGGTCTCTCCTCTCACTCTTGCTCAGGTTGGTCTCTAACTCCCAAGCTCAGGCAATCCACCTGCCTGGGCCTTCCAGAGTCCTGGGATTACAAGTGTGAGCCACAACGCCCAGCCTAAATGAGGTAAATTTAAATGATAAATTACTAAAAGTGTAATTTAGCAGCTGCCACTCTGGCCTGGCTGTCCTGATGTCCTTCACCTGATTGACTTACTTCTTCAGTCGGTCACCAGAAGGACTAAACTGCCCAGGTTAAATAAACTATCAGGAGAATTAACAAATAGGTCAAAGGGGCTCGGCACCTGTGGCTCAATCAGCTAAGGCGCCAGCCATGTACACCTAAGGTGGCAGGTTCGAATCCCCAGCCCGGGCCGCCAAACAACAATGATGGCTGCAATCAAAAAATGGCCAGGCGTTGTGGCAGGATAGCTTGAGGCTCTGTCTCAAAAAAACAAAACAAAACAAATAGGTCAAATGAACCCTCTAAATAGGAGACTATGCAGCCATTGAAATTACACTAAAAATCTGTATAAACACTGATAATGTTTTAAGTGGAGAGGAAAAACCTGACAGGCCACCCCGCAGAGCACGTACTTGTGACACAGAAGGCAGACACACGCACCACTGTCCCTTTGTCCCCGGAATCCTTCCCTGTGTGGGTCACAGCCCAGCCGGCAGCCGCACTCGCTGAGGGAACTTCAGTCGGGTATCCCGGCAGACAGACACAGACTCGCAAGGCGGGTTCCCGCTGGTGCTGGGTCTTCTCCAGCCCAGGTCCATCTCTTCTGCTGCCATTGCAGTCCCCTCCCCTCAGCCCCCGCAGAGGGGAAACCAGCAGAGGCCTCACCCCACGCCCCACCTTGCAGGGGGCTGGCCTCACCGCATTCCCAGCAAGCTCCAAATTCTCCCCTCACACCGGCACTTCAGGAAAACTGGGGGGTGGTTCTTTCGTGATCCCCCAACTCATCCCTGGCTCCCCTCAGAGTTGGGTAAGGTCTAATTCCTACAATCAATTCCTGTTTGAAAAGTGGCATTGCTAACACACTGTCAAACATAAAGAGGAAGAAACTGGCAACTGTCATTACACCTTTAAAGAGAAAACTCACAGCACAGCACAGCTGCCCTTGTTTTGTCTAATTAAACACCTGGGCTCAACTCCTGTCTTTAAGCCTAGCTCCTGTCTCTGAGAATTTGTTGACACAGCTGAGCCCTCAGTGCCAGGAAGAGTAGGAAATCTCTCCCTCAGTTCCTGCCAGGATAGATTGCAAAGACTGTTGATAAGCTGGCCTCAAAGAAAAGGAAAACAAACAAATAAACACACCTGCTTTGCAGCCCCCTTTGTTATCAATCTGAATAGGAGGGAGCCACTGTTGCCCTTTAAAAGTCTGAACAGTTTTTACTCATCAGCCAGCACTTTCTAACTTTTTACAATGCCCTGCCATTTTCCCTCCCTCCCTTCCTCCCTTCCTTCCTCATTAATATCTATAAGAGAAAAATTACTGTTCCTGGTTGTAGCAAATGCTGGCTTGTTAAGAGGAGGACTGATAGATTTGTCCATTGTACTTTTTTCACACGTGTATGTGCAAATTCAATTTTTTAAAAATAATACTGCTTTTCATAGAGGTTTTTTTTTTTTTTCTTGACTTGGCAGGTCCATCTAAACCAAATGGGAAGAGACCCCCTTCTTCCATTCCTGATCCCCAGCATTGTGGGGAGAATAATATTTCAGGCATAATCTGAAGTAAAACTGGCTTAAAGGTATTTAA
>CAUYQV010175069.1:0-15023 GCA_963574575.1 Galagoides demidoff | reverse complement strand
ATCCCCCTGGGTAGAGTGCCATGGCATCACAGCTCATAGCAACCTCCAACTCCTGGGCTCAAGTGAGTCTCCTGCCTCTGCCTCCCAAGTAGCTGGGACCACAGGCGCCCGCCACAACGCCTGGCCATTTTTTTTTTTTTGTTGCAGCCATCGTTGTTGTTTGGCGGCCCGGGTTGGGGATTCGAACCCGCCACCTTAGGTGTACGTGGCTGGCGCCTTAGCCGATTGAGCCACAGGCGCTGAGCCTAAGATTCTTTTTAAAATCCTTTCTACTATGATAATTAAATAATCAAAGCCTGTAAAATCTTTTTTCCTTTAGCATCTTAGAATTTGAGGCCTTCAGACAAAAGAAATGGTATCATAAAATGAGAAGACTGAAGGAACTAAGAAATCACTTAGCCCTAATAGGTTGGCTTGGGATAAAGTTTAACTAGTGGCAGAAGCAGGACTCAAACTTTGCCTCCTGTCTATAAATCAGTATATGTCTTCCCTTCATCTTGCTAAATGACTGTCAGGCATTTCACTGGTTCTGGGCTTTGTTTGTTTTGCTTGTTCTTCTCTACTCTAGAGGACACAGGTAGGTTCAGGGCAGAAGCATCTTTCTTGCTGTTATCCAAGTTGTTGAGGTCCAAGTTGCCACAGCAGGATGAAAGCTTCCTTTTCAGGATAATTTTCATGTAAAAGTAATTTAGGATTTTGAGATAGTTCAAAGCATATGACTGCACTGTTGCACAGAGGGAAGAGTGTGGATAATGACTGCTTATAGGGACTGGGGGCAGGGCTGAGGGGGTGCTCAGGAAGGCTGATGCTGAGGTAGGCAGTCCTATAGAAGGGATGCCTGGAGCCCCTGAGATACCTGAGATTGGAAGATGATAATGGATTTCAGACACCAAGAAACTTCATGGCACGTGGCAGACAGGTTGTGTGGCCACTATATCTGTGTGCCATGTGTGCTGGTCAGCCTTGTCATGGGTGGACCATTGTGCTTACCATGATCTTCTAAACAGGGTTTATTTATAGGGTGAATATATGGTTTTTGAATCACAAGCACAGGGATGACTTTGGGTACTAGCAGTACTATTTTACTGAAAATCTGGGGGTGAACAAATAGTTCTTTAGAACACAGAACTAAATGGATTTATACATACAGTTACATTCAACATTTATAAGAGGCAGTACAAAAATGTGTCTTGCTTCTACAGGATATAAACCACATATAATACCATGATTTACATTTGCTAGTGCTGTGAGATACCATCTTACTCAGAATGTCTGATGTTTTCCACAGTAAAGGCAAAAAAATACAGTTATATGAGCAGTTAAGTTTCATCTCATTTCCAAATTCATTTTAGTGATGAGAAGATTTCAGGACAATCCTTTCATTGAAGAAGTAGGAGAAACAAGTTATAAGATTGTTCTGAATTCATCAAAAATGAAATTAGGCACATGTGCTTCAGCAACCTGAAAAAGAATTATTCATAGTGTTAACTGAACAAATTCAGAGTTTTCCATATGAAAATTAAAGAAATGAAGATACCCTTTGGAGCAAGATGAAGCACAGGGAAGAGGTGACTCATGTGGGTGGACCACTCCTCGAAATTGCTACTTGCTGTTTCTCATGTTGTCTGTACTAATGTCTCATTTCTAAGCACTGCTAACGTTTGAGAGGATGCTGTATAACCCCCTCTGCCTCCAAATGTAAGCTCCTTGACTTTGATTTGTGTGGAATGTTCAGGCCTCTGGGAAGTACTAGGAGATACACTCAGGTCACGTAACATGCTTTACTAACTGATGACCAACTGAGAACAAGGTGCCTGGCAAGTCAGAAGAGGTGGGTGGAGGGGATAACAAGGAACTGAGGGAAGAGCGGGGAGGAGGAGGAAGATCTTCAAAGTCCTATATCCTTTAACTGTTCTTAAGTGAAGCTCTGAGGGGCCCAAATGGGCTGAGTAGGGTGGAATATAAAACTAGGTGATCTTCAAGTGCTGGAGATGAGTAATTTTTAGAATCAGAGTTTAAGTATTTTTTCTGATTATAAAGATGTCACCTGCTAATTAGAGGAAATTTAGCAACATAGAAGAATATAATAAATTATCTTTATCCCTTAGAGAAAACAAAACCTGGTAACTCTTGTATTGAATTCTTAGAGTTCACACACACACGTAGTCAAAGTTGGGATCATATGAAATCTAATGTCCTTTACCCCCACTAAATCTTACATTATGCAACAGTAATTTTACTGTTTGGATTTTTGTCCCTTAAATCCAATGGTGGTCATCCTTATTACTTTTCCTGAGAATTGCCTGTTATATCCTTTGCCCATTTTTTTTCCTACTCTTTTTCTTACTGAACTTGAAGATTTGAAGAACACGCTGTAAATCAAGGAAACTAGTCCTTTGTTAATATTTGCTGATTTGTCTTTTTTTTTAATTAAAAGATGTTTGACAATTATTTATGTACCTGCAGCATTTATAAGAGATCAACTCTAAATCTTTTAGTTTCCTCTGTATAGGAAGTTCTAAGAGCTGATAACATTATTTGTCTAAAATGTCCAATTTATTTGTTTCATATTTCATGCTAAGCCTGTAATTAATTTTAAAATAAATGTAAAGGGAATGACTTGCTGCTTTTCAATCACATAATGAACTAGCTTATCTAGTGACTAATATTTCTTTTTTCTTTTAATTTGAGATGTTGCTTCTCCTTGTATACAACTGTATGCATAGGATTTATTTCTAGGCTACATATTTTGAGTCTATTGATCCTTCTATTGAATTGCATACCAGTATCACGCTATGTTGCTTTTTGTAGTTTTACACTATTTTAATGATAAAATGTTTTTAGTATCTTTTTTTTTTTTTTTTTGGCCAGGACTGGGTTTGAACCTGCCACCTTTGGCATATGGAGCCGACACCCTACTCCTTTGAGCCACAGGTGCCGCCCAGTATCTTTTTTCTTAAAAAAGAAGTCCATATCTGGTTTAAGTCCCATGAAATGTTTAAAAATATGTTTTTTGGAGTTAAAAAGTTACTTGAATTGTAACTCCAGGAAACCTATATGGTAGAAAGAACTGTTATGTCTATAATATTCAAGTACCCTCATTCAGAAACACGGACTTTCAAATTTTACATTTCAAAATTGTATAGTTTATAGATTATTCTTTCATATTTCTTGGAGAGGTTATTCCCAGCTATATTATTTACTTATTACTGTGAATAAGTCCTTTTTCATGTTATATTTTTGCATTATTAGTCTATTTTGTATGTTTATTCTGTAGGCAGCTTGTTTTCTCATGACTCTATTGGTTATTTAAGAAAGAATTATTTGTCAAATAATAACAGAGTTTATTTTTTCTTTTCTTTCTTTCTTTCTTTTTTTTTATTTTTTTGAGACAGAAATTTACTCTATTCCCCAGGCTAGAGTACCATAGCATTAGCCTAGTTCACAGAAGTCTCAAACTCCTGGGCTCAAGTGATTCTCCTGCCTCGGCCTCTGGAGTAGCTGGGAGGACAGGTACCTGCCAACATGCCCAGCTAGTTTTTCTATTTTTAGTAGAGATGCAGTCTAGCTCTTGCTTGGGCTGGTCCTGAACAACTCTGACCTCAAGCAATCCTCCTGCTTGTGCTTCCCAGGGTGCTAAGATTACAAGCATGATTAAAGACACCTGGCCACCTTTGGCTTTTGTTTATAAAAATGTATCTTTAATTCCTAACCTAATTATTTAACATCAGAATTAATTTCCAGCATCTTTTAGAAGTCTTAAATTTTAGCATCAAGCTCTCCATGTTGAGTTAAAACTTAAAAGTGGAATTGCTAGTAAGAAAGGAAAAGGAAAGAATTTCTTAGAAGGTAAAAGGTAGCATGTCATTTTTGGGAACTGATTGTAGATAATTTTAGTTGTGGTATGAACTTGATCAAACTTGCTGTGGGAACCAGGTCAATGGGCAGAGAAAGAATGAGGGACACATGATTATTTCTTTACCCTGGACACATAAGGAAGTGTCTCCTGGCCTGCCCTTTTCACTTAACTCTTCCTGAGCCAGATGAGTTGCCATTAGGAGGGCAGGATGGAGGGAGAGAGAAAGAAGAGGGATATTGTGTTAACCTCTGCCCTCTGTGCAATACTCCACATGGTGGAGAAGAACATTCCAGAGATGTGGGGCAGAGCAGGGGCAAGCAGCTCAGAGGCATCCACTGTGAACAACCTACTAGGTCACTCTCCGTGAGCCCAGGGCCACTATTATCTCTGTCTTGACAAACAGCTCATTGACACTGTTCTTTGCTATCTATCACTTACCCTCCTGGGTAGCTTTGTGTACCGAACATAGTCCTCCAGGAACAGAAGGGCACCCACAACATCTGCAGGCATTTCAGGGATCTTCTGGCTGTAACAGAGAACAGTCTGGATCAATTAACTGCTTTGGACATAAAGGCCCTCGGTCAAAATACAGAAAGACTAAATATGTGACAGCTTACCAAATGCACTGAAAGAAGTACAAATCACAGAATGGCCTCTCCATTCCTATCTTGTCACCACCCTGCTCATATACTTTCAGGAACCTACCCCACACGATAAAAGCTAAACTTCTGTGTGGAGTCCCGGGGCCTTCCCCATGTGCTCCCTGCTGTGTGTCCGACTTCTCTCCTTGTTCCCTGTTGGCCCTTCATGGTTAACGCCTGGCAGGTTCCACATTTCCCACCGCTCCAGTCTTTGCAGCTACACTTGCTGTGCACACAAATAAACTCCTAGACTTTTAAAGTCCCAACTTGGGCACATGCTCCTCTGTGAAGTTCTCCCTCGTTCTGCTGGGCAGATGCCCTTTTCCCATGCTCATTAGACTCAGTATCATTCTCTGAGCCTCTTAATTTTCAGTTGTGTGCTGGCTTCCCTTTTAGCGTATAAACTTGAGGGCCTGGGCCATGTCTTCATCTTTGCATCTCTAGCATCTGGGATTGTGCCTCAGTATTATATATTTGAAGGTATCAAACACGTATAAATTGTTAGGTGTCTAACAATTTTTCTATGTGGGATTTTACACTTATACAACAACTGTATCACTGGGCTGGGTGCGGTGGCTCATGCTTATAATTCTAGCACTCTGGGAGGCTGAGGTGGGTGAATTGCCTGAGCTCAAAGGTTCTAGACCAGCCTGAGCAAAAGCGAGACCCCATCTCTAAAAAAAATAGCTGGGCATTGTGGAGGGCACCTGTAGTTCCAGCTACTTAGGAGGCTAAGACAAAAGAATTGCCTTGAGCCCATGAGTTTGAGGTTGCTATGATGCCATAGCACTCCACTGAGGATAACACACGAGACTCTTATCTCAAAAACAAAACAGTGTCACCAAACACTGTCTTGGAGCTGGGAATACAGCAAAGTAAAGTATGAAGGTCTCCTGAGAGAACTCACATTCCTTGTTTACATCAAAAGGAGTTTTTATGTGTTAAAACTATTTCCAATTCATGCGCCAACTGGCATTTTCTAATTAACAAAGAATTTTAAGGTATTATTGATCTGTTTTTCTGAAGAATTATTGCTTCTGAGAAGGTTTAAGAGTGATTATATGAGAGGACATTGGCACTGCTCTCAAACTTGCCAAGTGTGACCAGGGTGGCATTTACCTGGGGGAAGGGAAAGGAAGGCATCCCCATGCAGCTCAAGTTCCTATGTTAGTTTGATTGAATAAGTAGCAATGAGCTACAGCTGGACTCCTGTGTCCTCACAGTCATACTCAGGGTTGCTGATGATATGCTGGACCAGAGTCACCCTTAAGCCTTTACAGTCAGTCATCAGTGAAGAAGTAAGGCAAGAAAGACCTGCCCCTGCTTGACAGCCAGGGAGCTCTAGTTGGGACAGCCAGGTGTGTGGAGGTTACTTTCCAATCACCCTCATGCATGTGAACTGCAATCCTTCGCCTCCTCTCCATGGTCCTGGGCCAGATGTGTTGGTTTTGGCTGTCCATTGCTTTCCTTTACCGACTTCCATTTTCTGATTATTACAATTTCATTTCTGAGACTTACCTATCCTTCAGAGCTCTTTTATTTTTTAGTTGTTAAAAAATTTGCCTTTTATAAGTTGTCATATAATAATTTTTTAAAAAAAGTAAAAAAAAAAAAAAAAACACCAAAAAACAGCCCTGCTTTTTGAAGCAAGTTTGACCACCTGTCCTAGAAAAACATCCAGTGTCTGTTGTTCAACTCATTAACTAAGAGAGGGAGGAATTGGCCTAATTGCAGCTCATAGAAAAACACAATGTTGGGATTTAAAAGAAATGCCAAGCAGTAGGAGCCACTCGTATGCAAGGGATGTCCAGAGGGCCCAGAATGAAGGAGCATTATAACCCCTCTGCTCCAAAGGGAGCACTGTGTTTGTAATCTTGGTCCAAGTTTGGGAAGCCAGAGTTGAAGATGGCCAATAACAGACTGGAACACCCAGACGAGGACACCTCCTATGGTGAGCAGCCTCCAAACTACATGCAGCACACTAGGAACAGGTGGGAGGGGCCAATCTAAAGCATAAGAAGACCTACAGCAACAGCTGACATAAACAACTGGAAGTGACGCCATGAAGGAAGGAGACTGCGTTTACTGCTGTTTGCCAAGTTACACTGGCAAAACATGACCAAGTGGCCATTTTCCAAATTTTGAAAGTGCATGTATAACATGACAGAGAAATTTATTTAGTAAGGCTGACCCTTTAGGGAGTAGAGAGGGAGGCTCAGGACCCAGCATTCTATGCAGATGACTTTTTCCCCTCTATGCCAGAAAAACTACATTTTGGGGGTGGAGGGGAAGAACTGATAGGAATTAAAGGTTCACAAGTTTTGTATCAAATAGTTTCTGTGTGATTTGTTTCAGTACACTCAGATCTTACCCGGGTTTTGATACTAACACCTTGATTTGTTCCAGTACACTCAGATCTTAACCAGGTTTGGATACTAACACGTTCTCTGACTCCCACTGGTTTGTGGAGCCATCTCTTGGCAGTGCCCCAGCAGAACACAGGGCTCACTGAGCCCTGAGAGCTGGATCCCAGATGCAGAGGAACAGGACTGCACTTTGCTCCTTATGTGGTTACGTATCATGGTCATGATTCATTCTTGGAAAATTACTGCGAGTATAACTAAAGGAGGTGCCCCGGCAGGGTAGCTAAGGGCACCAAGCAAGGAGATACACCCTCACTTGCTTTACAGAGAAGGGTAAGCTACCATTTCCCACCTCAATTCAGACAGTTAAAGGAATGTGGCATGCAAGGTGTAAGACATATCTGTGACATTCAGTTCCACTTATTCCTGGTTGGTCTTCTGTACCTTGTACACTGCTCCACTGTGGAACGGATAAACTGGCCGATCAGCGCTAGGAACTGCTCGGTGTACCGGGAGTGAAACTGCTTCAGCAGAGTGAGCAGTCCCAGGACGAGTGGTGGCCAATCCACAGGGTCAGCAGGTTTTCGACAGACCATTCCTGTGAGGGAACAAATCATAATAGCATAAGGTGAAGTACTTACCTTTGGCAGGATTCACTAAATACATATTAACTCTGTGAATGACAAGATGTTTGGGGGCCCACATTCTTATTGACAGATGATTATTTGGAAGAGATGACAAGTCTGGACTATATTTTGAATTAGCCAGGGGATTGGTGGAATAGTCTAGTAGGAGTCAAAATGATATACTGGTTACTAATTTTTCTAATTACGATTACTGTTTCTTTTTGATTATTCAATCAATGTGGATGATTGCAGCAAATTTTAAAGATACAGATAGATGTAGTTGAGAAAAAAAAATCACCTATACCTGATGTCTGTTAATGGCAGCATGACATAATACATACCCTGAACACACTCTCTTAAGTGAAAACAATTAAAATGCTGGATAAAACATTTTTAAAGTAGCTTTATACACAATGTTGAGCATTATACACAAAAAGAATCTGCAGAGTTGAGTCAAGACAGTGGAAGAAGGAAATTTATGTAGTCAGTGCCAAAGGCAACTTTTTCCACTAAAGATTTCTGCCAATGGCTAGGCGCCCGCCACATACACCAGGGCTGGTGGGTTTGAACCCAGCCTAGGCCTGCTAAGACAATAATGACAACTATAACAAACAAACAAACAAACAAAAACACTAGGCGTTGTGGTGGGCACCTGTAGTCCCTGCTACTTGGTAGGCTGAGGCAAGAGAATTGCTTAAGCCCAAGAGTTTGAGGTTGCTGTGAGCTGTGACTCCACAGGACTCTACTGAGGGTGATATAGTGAGAATCTGTCTCAAAAAAAGAAAAAAAAAAAGATTCTACCAAAATCTGGAGAACTTCACCTACTTGGATGGCTGCATGAGAAAGAGGAGACAGACCTTAGGGTATTCCAGATGCAGAGATACAATGTTGAAAAAGAACAGTGTTGAGAGACTTAAGCTGCCTGATTTCAAAGCTCTCTCTATAGTTAGAACAATCAAGACAGTGTTGGTATAAAGATAGACAAGTAGATCAATAGAATAGTCCTCACCATACGTGATCAATTGAATATCCACAAATATTCCAAACTAATGGAGACAAAGGTATCTTTTCAACAAATGGCACTGAAACCAGATAGTCTTACAGGGGAAAAATAAACCTTGACCCCTACTTCACACCACACACACAAAATAATTTGAGATGGGCCACAAATTTCAAAGTGAAAACTACAAAGCTTCTAGAAAAGGACCAAGGAGAAGATTTTTGTAACATTAGTGTAGGCAAAAATTTCTTAGGACACAGGACTAATTATGAAGGAAAAAAATGGGTAAGTTGGACAATCAACACTAAAAACTTCTGCTCATTTAATTCACCAGTAAGGAAATGAATAGATAAGCTACGGTTTGTGGTAATATATTCACAATAGGTGAATTTAACAAAGGACTTGTATCCATAGTATGTAAATAACTATAATTTTAACAAAAGCAAACAACCGAATTTACAGAGTGGACAAAAGACTTGAACAGACACTTCATAGGACCATAAATATAGGAGAAAATGCTCAATACCAGTAATCATCAGCGAAAGGCAAACTAACAGTACAAGGAGATCCCTACATACCCGTCAGAATGGCTAAAATTAAAAAGACTGACATCACCAAATTTTGGTGAGGATGTAAAATGTACACACATTCATTGTTATTGATGGTGATTAATTATGACCATCACTTTGGAGAAAGGCCTGGCAGGTCCTTACCAAGACAGACCCTCAGATCCCATATTTGGGTTCTTGAAAATACTGGGAAATCTCTTCCTTAAACCAAAGATACCTAAACAAGTTACCCTGAATTACCCATCCTAGACCCTGGCAATTCTGACTTACTCAATGTGTACCATGTAAGACACTTATAATACTCAGATCATGGAGAAATAATCTAATCCTAATAGTACTCAGAATGGAGAAGTCATGCTTGTCAGGTGGAGAGCAAAAGTGACATTAACAACAAAAATTCCTCTACAAATAGAGCACCACAGAGCTTCCTTCATAAAGGACAGACTAAGCCAGGCATGCATTTCTTAACTCAGCATTGAGAACAATGCTCGTGAGGTTAACTAAACTTTTTTAGGATACAAAAACACGTTAATGTTTCTTCCTCAGTCCTTTAATTTGGTTCTATTAACACATCAGTCTCATTTAAGAAAAGAATTGCAATTGGGTATAGATACTAGTACATTTCTAGGATACTTAAAGATTAGGTTTTATTTAAAGATCTGGGGATTCCATGGAATAGCTCTTCACTTTCCAAAAACAGTTGTATAATCCAGGTGCCTGACCCAAACCATAAGTACAATGAAAGAACTATTACCTTAGAACAAGAGTAGTGGACAAACATTCTTTGATGAAAATAAGATTCTTTATGTACTGACAATTCATCATAAAGAATTATATATTCTTACTAGTTGACAATATAGGGACAACAGAGAAAGAACAGGGATCTCTGAAGTTTGAGATGAATTTTTCAGTTAATTGTAGGATGGTCCTTTAAGTTGATTTTGACCAATGTACTTAGCACTTGTTGAGCACTCACTTTGTCAGAGGGACTATAAGTTGGCCATAGTCACACAGGAGGTCAGTGCTGAAGCCAGAATACAAAGAGGCATTGGTCCCTTTCCTACTCCAAGTACTTATCAGTGATCCCTGCTTTGCTTTCTGTGGCAGTAAGGGGTACTGCCATGGGAGCAGTGTCTAGAATCTGAATCTTTTTGAATGAGACCACAGAACATTAAAGAGATTATGTATTTTTACCCTAAAAAAGCTGATGAAATAGGAATGGAAATACTTTAAAGAAGAAATACGTTTTGGAACCTCTGGATAAGAAAAAATAATAGTTGTAGATATGGTCTTCTAACACTTTTAAGGTAAATTCAACTCTATAGTGGATTTTTTAAAAATTCTACTTAGCTGGATACAAAGTTTGGAGATGGAGGAAGTAGGAAGTACTTGGGAATCTATTAGGAAATTATAAAAATGTTCAAAGTAAACTGACCAGTGACAAAAAAAAATTCGAGTTATATTACAGGATAGAATACATTAAAAACTTTGGTATCTACTGTTCATACCGAACATAACATTCTGACATATAATCATACGTAAAAAGCATTAGATATTCAAGTATTGGTCTTAACTATTTTGTTATTTTCATATCACAGTTCCAGATACATACGAGGCACATGAAACTTGTTGAAGGAACAGAATATTAACCAGAAGGTTCTTTAAACCATAATTAGTTGAGTAAACATTAAAGGAGAGAAGCAAAGGTCCCACACATTCTACAAGTTGGATCATTAACCCTCAGAAAGGTGGACCATACTTGGTTGATTTTAAATCTACTGACTACATTTCATGAAGGGGCATCATATTTCAGGGGCACAAAAACATGCATGATTTTCATGAACGTGCATGTCACTGAGAAAAGATCTCATATTTGACACAGCATTCTGAAGAGCTGTTTAGATATTAGTCTATTGTTATTGTTATTTGTGCAAAAAATGAATGTCATACGGTACCTAGATTTTTGTTGTACTGAAGTTTTGGCAACTGGGCAATCAAGAAGAGAAAGTTGACAATTGGGAAATAGGGTAAGCGCTTCGTAGTTATGTATATCTGAAAAGAGAAAGTCAAGAGTAGTTTATTGTTTCTTCACATTGCACAATACCATGGAACACATTTTCAAGTGATAAGCTTCAGTTTTATTTCAATTTGCTCTTCAGACTACCTTGGACTCAGATGGTTTCACTAATTTGCTGTCTTCAGAGTTTTATTTAACACCCCTGACCTGACCCTGCCCAAACATGAATACCTATATCACAATTCGCCCTTCTAGAAAGAGAACAATTTTGCTTAGAGGTTAGCAATGACTTCCTCCAATTTCTGTTAATGTCTTTAATAAAGGGAGAGTAGAAAAGAGTGATGAGAAAGGATGGGAGGGGAGGGTGAAATAAAGAGCAGTCAAAGCAGAACTGGAGGGAAAGATGGAGGAAGGAGGAGACAAGGATGAAGGTGAGAGAGAGATGGGGAAAGGGGAGAGAGAGGAAAGACCCCGTGGTGGTGTGCGGTAGCACTTAAGTAGAAAGCCAAGTTCTTTGTCATTTGTGGCCTCTGGGCAATGCCACAGAGCAGTGTCTCTCCCAGTTAACATGGTAGAAGTACAGTCAGTGTGTACATGGCCAGCTCCAGCCTCTATGCTGTCCAAATTCATAGGAAAGAGAGCACCAGGCAGCTCAGGAGCACAGGGCCAGTTGGACTGCCTTGCTCTGCCACTTACAAGTGTGGAGTCTTGGGGAAAGTGTTAACCTCCCCAAGCCTCAGGTTCCTTAGCTAATGATGGTATGTATAGGTCACAGAGCTATTAGAGATTAAGTGAGATGATTCACGATGGGGGTTAACACAGTGCTTGGCATGTGGTAAATACTCAAAAGATGTTAGCTGCTGGCCCAGTCCATAATCTTTTACTCAAAGATATCCAAGGGATAATACAGATTTCAGAAGTTCCAATTTTACAATTTTAGAAAGACAGTAGGGGCCAGGGGTAATGGCCTATAATCAAAGCCATGAGTATTTCTGCATCCAAACATATGAACACTGACACTGAAGGAGGTTAAGTAACCAGCATAAGTAGCCTAAGTCAGTTTAGGACAGGTTTTGCCCACAAAGGAGATCCGGCATCAACTTATAAAAGTATTTTCCGTTCTCAGAGGTTTTTGGAGTTCAGAGCTGCAGAGAAGAATCTGGAGCCCCTGGTTATCCCTGTGGTTATTGTTAGTCACGAGGGAAAGCATCTTATTAGGGCAAGACAGAGCAATGCTGCCATTCAGCTGCAGTTCAAATACCAATCCCCAAACTAATCTCTCATGCTGACACAGACTCTTCACTTCACATGAGCTTTCACCAACATGAGCACCTGATTCTTAGGGAAGGTGTGATGATCGCTCAGTAGGGCTGGGAACTTGAAAGAATGGAGGCTCTGGGGTCTGAAGCCAAAGGTGTCCTGGTATTTTTACACACTCATCTGTCACCTGAGCCAAATCACCATTTTTTTTTTTTTGAGACGGAGCCTCAAGCTATCCCCCTGCGTAGAGTGCCATCACAGCTCATAGCAACCTCCAACTCCTGGGCTCAAGCGAGTCTCCTGCCTCTGCTTCCCAAGTAGCTGGGACCACAGGCGCCCACCACAATGCCTGACCATTTTTTGGTTGCAGCCATCATTGTTTGGTGGGCCCGGGCTGGGGATTCGAACCCGCCACCTTGGGTGTACGTGGCTGGTGCCTTAGCTCATTGAGCCACAGGCGCTGAGCCCAAATCACCTTTTGCACCACACTTCCCTCCCTCACACCATTATAAGTTTTAATCACTCACCTTATTGAGCGGGTTGTGAATGCCAGCTGCCTCAAGATAGGCTGTGATCTCATATAAAAGTGTGTTATCTTCTTTGGGGTAAGGAAGTGAAGGGTCCTGGTAGTGGGCTTCAATATCTGCTAGGAGAGCCCTAAATGAAGGGAAAAAGACAGTGGTAAACATTAGTGATTAACCGAATTTATACAACAGTTATTACAGGTCAATAACGTAATCTTTCTGGGCCTCAGTTTTCACATGTGATCCTTTTAATTTTCAGTTTCCAGGCCTGTGGTTGGTTATAAGTGGAAAATTCCACCTAAAATTACCTTATCTTTTGGAGTCAACATAAGTCAAATTCATTCATGATTCAGTTTTATGATTTGCCTGAACTGTTTTCAATAGCTACTTTCTCAAAAGCACTGACTTGGTGACTGAGAAGCATGGATTTTTTATCTTTACGCAGATGACGCAAAATGAGAGCAGGCTGCTGGTGAGTGGAGGACACAAGTCCCTTCCAGCACGTGTACCAATACCACTCCTGGTCACGAGCACACATTCCACTGCCCCCTGATGATGAGTGATCAACCTGTAGAAAGCTAGGTATGGATTTAGGTAAGAATTGCTTTCCACATCTGTGCAGCTCCATGTCTAGTATAGATGATGTGATCGATACATGTTGGCTGAATAAATGAATCTATCTGAGAGTCAGAGACAGAGTGGAAGACACATACACATACACACACACACACTGTCAGTCACGAGTAAGGGGCAATACTGGGGAAAGGGGCTTCTGAAGACAGATTTGATTATCCATGTGAAGGAAGCCTGTAAATTCAGAGACCTCTTACCCAAAAAGAACTTAAAGGAAGAAACTGGGGAGCTTGCATGGTGAATAGCCCAAGCCTAAGATGGTTGTTTCAAACCCCTGCACTTACTTATTGAGGTTCTCCAGAGCAGCTGCCAGATGTTTAGAGTCAAACCGACAAGAATAATTTAATTCATTAGCAATCTGCTGTCGCAGAATCTGCATCTGCCCAACCTGTGAACAGCAAGAGAAGAGTAGACAGTGCAGACACACACGCATTTCAGAGTGATAGGAAGGAGGCAGACACAGAGATGGTAATTCGTCACTGGAAGGATCACCACACTCCACAGAAAATGTCAGGACACCCTGAACTGGCTCCATGCTCAGATGAGCACCACAGCTGATGGAACAATTAGGGATCCATCAAAGAACATCTGAGCAGACTCTTGGACTCCTGTGTGCCAACCTCAAAATACCCCCAAAGACCAAGCTTTACAAAATAATCCATTCATGTTCTGTTCATTTGTCAATGGTATCTTTCTGTGAAGTGTTTTTGGAATAACAAAGTTTAGACCTTGCTTCCTTATTTATATTAACCTGAACTTTCCCAGACCCTAAGGATGCCACTACTTCATGCCAGTACTCTCAAATTTGGCGAATATAAGTCTGTCCATGTCACCACTACTACAGATCATGTAGTTATCTCCATTACAAGACAGTCTACACAAATGTTCCAAGGCCTCTCTAACAATGATAATCCCTTACACCAGGGGTTCCCAACTTTTTTATGTACCTTGAGTTCCTTTGAGAATCTGGCAAAGCCCAGGACACCATCTCAGAATAGTGCTTTTAAATGTATAAAATAAAACAGACACAGAGAGTAACAGTGGAAGCCAATGCAATGAAATATAACTATCAAAGTACTAAAAGAACAGACTCACGATACAGAGTTATGCTGACATGATGGATCAACTATGGTCATTCACAGTGGTGATGAGCATAAATAGTATTTGGAGACACCCAGAATTGTTGTTAGGTGATAAAAAGTGATTACCTGCTGTCTATAAATAAGAGATCTTTTAATTTATAGAAAAGTATTATTGAAAACTTAGGGCTTGGCGCCTGTGGCTCAATCTGCTAAGGCGCCAGCCATGTACAACCAAGGTGGTGGGTTTGAATCCCCAGCCCGGGCCCGCCAAATAACAATGATGGCTGCAACCAAAAAAAATGGCCGGGCGTTGTGGTGGGCACCTGTGATCCCAGCTACTTGGGAGGCGGAGGCAGGAGACTCGCTTGAGCCCAGGAGTTGGAGGTTGCTATGAGCTGTGATGCCATAGCACTCTACCCAGGGGGATAGCTTGAGGCTCCATCTCAAAA